>JABJVR010002097.1:28245-51537 GCA_025773905.1 Chitala chitala
CACAGCCTCAGTATGTGGCCCTGTCCCCTTCACAGCCTCAGTATGTGGCCCTGTCCCCTTCACAGCCTCAGTATGTGGCCCCGCCCCCACTCAAGCCACGGCCCCCTTTTACAACATGTAGCCCTGACCCATCTTATTTCCTCACCCAGCAATGTTGGCCATGGAACTGAGAGCATCATATCCCTGGGCGATAGTGACACGTGGCACCTGGTCCATTGCCAACACGGTTGCCCGGCGGCGGGACAGGCGATCCATGAGCTCCGGGTTCTGTGCTGGGTACACAAAACTGACCAACGTGGACCCTTCTTTTAGAAGCTCGGCCTCGTGGACCCCCAGCGTGGAATTAAAGATGGGTGCACGCACCTGCCAAAATCACAATCCAGGAAGGCAGAATCACCACATAGCTCACAGTACCATTTCTTGATCCATCAGCACTAGACAACTATGCAGAAGCAGTTTACTCAGCCAGCAGAAGCCTTTGCAAGCTTGCAATCTGTAACTACAAACAAAAACCTGCTTTAACCACCCTGACTAATCAAAATCCCTCCATCCATTTTCCATTCTGGTTATCCTGTGAAGGGCAGTGGGGGGCCTAGAACCTATCCTATGGAGCTGAGAGCACAAGGCAGAAGACACCCTAGATGGGGTTATAACCCATTGTAGGACACAATCACACATACACTCATGCACCCAATCATACACTATGGGCAATTAAGAAACACCAATCAGTCTACAACAGATGTCTTTGGATAGCAGGGGAGAAATCGAAGGACCTGGAGGAAACCCACAAAAAGCACGGGGAGACTGTAGAACCTCCATGCACACAGACCGCAGGTAAGATTCAAACCATGGAGGTGTGAAGCAACAGTGCCATTCTTCCACCAATCAAACATACAACTTTCAAATTACCAGAAATATCAAATATCACAGAGCAAACCCTACCGCTCCAACCTCTGTCTATCCTACTGCACTGAGGGAGGAGTTACCTTGACAACGATGTCCGAGGCCAACACATCCTTGGCGTCTCTGATGGTGGCGCCGGCAGCTGTGTACTGCTCATCTGAAAACTTGGAGGCCTCCCCAGAACCAGACTCCACCACCACGTTGAAGCCCTGCTTGACGAGCGCCTGTACGCCTGCTGGGGACAGGGCGACGCGGCGCTCGTTCTCAAATACCTCCTTGGGGACGCCCACGGTCAGCTGCTTGTATGGGATACCTGGGGCCGAGCAGAGTACAGGTATGCTCACACACAAAAGCAGCCCTCATTTACAAATCCCATATGACCAATGATAAAATGCCTCACAAGTACAAGAACTTTGGCCTATGAGGTCACTTTCAACTTTGTAACACATGGGACAAACACTGAAAAAATTGATAGTAGGTTTATTCCTCAAGTAGGGAGTGTAGGTCAGCAGGCCTAGAGAGAAGAAGTGAGTTAACCCTAATAACATCATAAAATGCTGGACTGGGTAGAACTAGGTACTGTAAATGTCTCAAATGTTGCTTACAGAGTGACTTACCACTGATTTAGTCTGGCACAATATTAAACATTACACAAAGTTTACTCATATAAACGATCATTTTGATAAAGGACAAGTTATCTTTACGGTTACAGTGCTTTCACTTGACTAGAGACCAGCTGATAACCATGCATTTTCATCATAATTCATCCTATGTGACTGATGGAGGCCAAAAACAAACACCAGAAACCAGCAGCCTTTACACAGGGTATAATCCAGAGCAGATACAAAACAATCACAGGACAATTATTTACACAGTCAGTCATATTTAATAAGTTCCTTTGCAACCTTTCCTCTGCCTTAACAGTACAGAAAAACACTGTACCATAAAACATATTAACTGACAAGTTAACAACTAAATTATATAGTGGTTCAGTGTTGGGGATACTGGCTCCACTTCAGCCCTACACACTATTCAGCAAGACCTGTAGTCTTCCAGTGCCCACATGACTCTGAATGCACTTGCATTGCTGTACAGCTCAAAGACATGTTGTTCAGGTGAGCTGGTGATTTTAGCGGCGCTTTTTCACTGACAAAACACTAGTGTGCCATGCCATGCTCCACCACACTGTTACCAGTGCTGCAATGTGTCAAACCTGTGTCCCAGCACACAAACGGGACCGAAGTGTGCTGAATGTCATTCTAAATCGTGTTCGATTAACACAGTTAAAAGTGAGACTCTCATGCTTTAACATCTGCGCCAAAAAATATAAACCAGATTAAAATATCACCAACCGTAGAATCAGAGGAACGACTAATTAGGATAATTAGGCATAGGCATGGCATTTAATTCAAATCAGTAATTATTAATTGCATTCAAATTGTCATTTAATAAACAAAGTGATTACAGAAAAAAAAATTAATTTTATATATATATATATATATATATATATGGTGGCTCAATGGGTAGAGCACAAGTCCCTCCCAGTCCCTGGTTTAAATCCTAGCCAGGGGTGTCCTTGAGCAAGCCACTGCTCAAGGACACCCCTGGCTAGCTCCGTGGGTGCCATGTGGCTGCTCACTGCCCCCCCCCCCCACAGGGGGATGAGTCAAATGCAGAGGACAAATTTTGTTGTGACATGTATGTGCACCATGTATATGTATGCAATGACAATAAAAGCTGATTATTATTATATACACACACACGTGCTGTCACGAGGAAAAGCACGTTCAGTATACCTCCCTTATACAGTTTACCCTCCTTAGCACCCTGTGTTACCTGGGACAGGGTCTAGTCCCATACACACTAGGTGAGGTTAAGTAATTTGAGCATTAATTGTGCTAGAATTTGTAGAAAATATGTGCTTGACAGCATCATAACGTATGTATACTGGGCTAATTTTAAATTCAGGCATTTACATTTTAAGTGTCTTAGGAAAAAATTTCTGACTGAGTAAAAGCATGGAAAGGATTTTTCCCCAAATTAGAACTGATGAAATCAAAACGTATCTGATGTAGCTGGGGTAAAGTCACTATATAAAAAAAAAAAAAAAAAAAAAAAAAAATAGAAGATAAACATACAAACATTAAACTGACACAAAATAAACTTTAAATTTTTATTAATATTTTATTAACCTTGTCTGCGATTATCTCCCCCAACCCACTACAACTATTTTAAAGGACACACACTGACATCACAGCAGGTCTAATTGTGTCCACAGCAGTGTCCACACAGGTGGTCATTTTCTGTAAACATTTTTATTGTATGCAACTTCATAATAGGTTTTAGGATAGCAGAACAGTATAATTCACTCTGTGGCATTATTTCAATGGGGTTTGGTACCTTCAAAGGCAAATACGAGAAAGAATGTACATATCTACCACCAGGACTAAAGCAAATTACATTCAACTTAATTTTTGAGTAGTGTGCTTTCTGAAATGCGTTGCCCTGCTTTTCCACTCAGGCTGGAATCCACACAAACCCAACCATCTAGTTTAGTTCTCCTACAGATCTTCTGTCTGTGCTCTCTAATTTCCGGCCTTCACTTGACACAGTGCCAGGAACAGCAATCCCAGCTGTCAGCACCATTCCTAAGAATGAGAGGAACATCAGACGTCCAAACACGAGGCACCAGGCACAGGCTTTACACCTTTAAGTTATCCCCGCCTCACACGCCTGCTCCAGAGACCGGAAAGTACAGCTGACCTTGGTAACATGTACATGTACTTGAAAAGGAACAAGTGATCGCAACCGTTCCGTCTCCATGGTGACCTGGAGACGCGAGTGATCTGCTTTCAGTCTGCAGTGTGAGTCAAACGCCCGCAAGAAAAAGGATTAGGAGCCACATACTTCAGGCCAATTTGGCCAATTAGGTATCCTGACACAGACCGAATAACAAGGGGGCGAGGAGAAAAAAAAAAAGCACAACAGCTATAAACAAGCAAGACATTAACTACAACTGGCTTCAATGCCAAAAATGATAAGCATTACACAAGCAGCAGAGATCTCTGAAACATAATTTGCAGTCCCTGACCACCTCACCCACCTTTGCCTATACTGGTATACTCCAAATCGAATCGCTTACGAAGTGAGCATGTGCTCCAAGCTGTTACCTGGTCCTGCAGCTCTGCTCAGTGGTCTGTGTGTGCTGAAGAGGCGTGGCAGAGGGGTCCGAAAGGTTCTAGCGCTGTGCAGGGGGGCGCGGGACACCCCGCAGGACAGGGGGCTGCCACAGCCAGCCACCAGCACGCGCAGAAGGGTCGCCATAGGAACACAGATCAGGGAGGCGGCCTCCTGTAAGAGTGCATAGGGTACAAAGGTGTCAGTGAGGCATGGCTGGCACAGCATTCACTTCTCCCTGTACCTGTGCAGGTTAGGAGCACCACAGCATTATACAGGCATAACAAGTCAAGACCAGAAAATGTGGGGATTAAACCACAGAAACCAAAGACCACCTTCATTATGTCATCAACCCAAGCACGTTCACATCTGCTAGTAAAGCTTAATTTGACTAAGCCCCCCACCAGTTACCTTCACCTCGCATGTCCCAGTATCATCCATCCACCACAGAACCTCAAACAGCTTTGAATGACTCTTTGACTAATCAAATTTATATGCAGTTACCATCTCCAAGACCATATTGTGTCACACTACTGGTCAATACATAGCAATTGGAGTTTGATTTAACTACTACCACAGGTAACGGTAAAATGTTCTGGCATTGCCCTGGTAAAGATTTAAGTGCCACCTGTAATTTTCTCACGGCCCACGAACCCTTTTTTACTGCAGTCTTCTCTGATTACAGCTGCACTGACTGTACTTATCCTGTACGTGGCACCGTCCCACACAAGTACAATAATTACTGTACTGGGCTCCTCTCACAGCCGGCACAGCAGTCACCCAAGGTGCCTCGGACCCAACAGGAAACCGCAAATACATACAGTACAGACCTCAAGATTTATACTCCTGCACGCTGAATGCAAAAGTAACGACATGAAGTAACGATAGTCTGTCTGTAAACAGGAATCTAAAACACGAAAAACTGTCCTTAGACTTAAAATCTGATCTTCGCGATTTTCTGTGTTCAGTTGTTGTTTAGCCGGCGAACACTTTTTTTTTTTAGATCTTCCCCTTTTAAAATCAACGTTCAAATTTCTTGCAATCACCATGCAAGTTTAGAAGCGTCACCATTTCTGCAAACGTGTACAGGTTTCGGGTCCGGGTGCACATGTGACAGGGCCGCGCGATCCCACAAAGGGGCAATCCTTACTGCCGAAAACCTTTACTCGTGGTTTTTCCAAATTTTGTTTTTCTTTATTGCAACATAAATTTTCCTGGTTCCCAATCGTTATAAACCTTATAATGCATGAGAATCTGACCGATCGGTGCACAGCGCCTAAAAACACGAAGATGCGTTAAAAATTAATCATGTCATCATCTGAGATATAATTCAAAACCAAAGTTTACAAGCCACTAATAAACGCAGACGACGGTGTAGAAAAAAATTCCAACTGCATTACACGGAGCTTCAGCCTGTTATACAAAATCAAAAGCGGTGCCGATGCAGGTTCTTGAGCTGGCGTTTTAACGATGATCGTTCAGGGCAAATAGCGGCTTTTTTTTCTACAACCTTCACCCGTTTGACGTTTTTGTTTCGGCGGGTACATGAAGCCGCTCTATCGGACTCCCGTCCGCAACCCTGCAAAATTGCACCGATCGCAGGATTTAAACATTGCAATGATCGTTTAACCGCATTACACCAAAGTCAAAACAGCGGCGACTGCAAAATAAAACAGCGCTGACCTTTACCAAACGCCTGGAGAATGAATGGTTTCCACCAACTACTTGTCGGACTCGCTACCCGGAAGAATTTCGTTCCTGCAATGGCAGCTTTTTACTGGGTCCAAGAGTCATGCGTTTGAGCTGACGCAGAGTAGGGTGCCCTAAGTGTGACAAAAACTGTCACAAATATTACGGGGTTACAGTCCTGCAATATCTATTAAAGGGCAAAAAAGCATAAAAGTTATGGTTAACCATTTAATCGTATTGCTGTGTGTGACATGCTTGAGCTTTTCCCTTCCACATGCAGCGTATTCCCGTTTTACAACAAATGAATAGCTGTCAGACAATGCGCGTCATTACCATGTATACTGATTTAAGAAATAAGGAATAACGTGTATTTATCCCTTTCTTTTAAAACATCACACATGATCTATTTACTCAAGTGTTATAGTATACATTTACGTATATATTGCATGTGTTAATTTTTAATGCGTCAAAGCCGGGAAAACAAACTCATTTCATTTCAGCAAATGTGTATTTTAAGAAATATTATACCGCGCCAAATTCATTCCTCCACAACTGAATAGGTAAATGGTTTTGAGAATGATTGACATGACGTTATGTTATGTTATGCCATGCTATGCCCAGGAAGGACTGAGCAGCCACTCAGCATTGGCCCCACAGAGGTTTTTTTTCTCCACAATGGAGTTTTTGGTTCCTCTCCTTCGCTGTTGTCTGGCTTTGTCTTTAACGTAAAAAAAAGCTTCCTTTCGCTGTTAATTTAGTATTATCTGTAATGTCTTTCTGTAAATCGCTTTGAGACGACTTGTTTTGTGAAGGGCGCTATATCAAAATAAACTGAAATTGTTTACAATGAAGTGACCCGCTGTCCTCATTAACTACGCCGCTGCTTTAGGGGGCGCTCGGCACGTTTTCCGAGCAGCTGCTCGCTTCGCTCTAAATCTCAATGCAAACTGTTGTTGCAGGAAGTCCGCGATAAGGAAGCGTTTGCAACTGTGAGCTTCAGCAAATAAAGAAGCGGGGTTTCCAAGAAACCGAAAGACATTTCTGATATTTGAGGAGTCATCCGTGTCCCGGTCTCAGAACGGAGATCCGTTTTTGGCTCCGGTTCGGATGTGAGTGACCCGCTTCGGCGCGGCCTGTCCCAGTCGCAGGTATGGCTGAGAGTTTTGATCGCGCTCCCGGGGCGGGTCGGGACAAGCTGAGGTTCGGCGGCTGTGTCGTGGGCCCGCAGGACGGCGCTAGGCTCATGGATGCGGGCGACGGAGACACCGCGAGACACCCGTTCAGCCCGCGTGAGCCGCTGCGGCAACCCAGGACGTCCCCGCCGCTGGCCGAGAGCAGCAACCCTGGACCCGTAGGTGCGGAGATGGCGCTCAGAGCTTCTGACCTCCGTGCAGCAGGCCAGCTTGTTAATTTAGTCTCTTAATGTGTACAAGTGCTGGTATGTAATGTCGGAGTATCGGGTCGGCTGTGTAGTTTTATTTAGCCAAATAAACCGTTGAAAGGAAGGCTCGTCGTCATTATCTCATGGGATTTACATGGTGGATTTTGCGGAGGTCCGAGGGCCTTTCGGCATATTGGTATTCCGCTACGGTACGGTGAGGCGTGATCCCGGGGAACATGTTGAGCATGACACACGGGTGGGTGCCTGCTGAGTGTCTCACATAACGGTTTTCATTTAAATCACGGGTTGTCATACAGTTTCATTTAAAACACTGTGTCATACAGTCACAATACAGATGTCCCCGTTTTCTGAATAAAAGTGCAGTTGGGCGTTTAATTCACCTGTCTAGTTTTGTGCTGACAGGCTGTGAAATGTACATATTTAAAATCACATGTTTTTATTCGGTGTATGCAAGTGACTATAGTTTCGTTTCACATTAAGTGATTTTTATGCTGTAAATACTACATTAATAAAAAGTATGTTATTTAAATTTCCTATTTCAAGGATATTTTTGAAATTTGCATTTTTAAAAAGTAACTTTTGTGAGCTTGTGTGTGTGTGTATATATATATATATATATATATATACGAACATATGGTTACTAAGCACTGTAGTTTCAAGTGAGGTTATTTTAGTCTTTGGCAACTTTTGTCACTGTTGATTTTAATTGTGTGTGTACATTGTACTTCAGTGATGGAGGCATGCCTGAATACAGGCTGTTTTCTAGATGGCAGACGCACTGTCCACACTGGTCAGGGCAGTGGCAGCCCTGTTTCCACTGCCGTCCCTGCCAACTCTATCCTCTCGGCTGATGCACCAGAGTTTTATCCCTCCGGTTTCTCCTCATACCAGGTGAGCGCTCTTTGAGGACAAAATTACTTCAGGAGTGTAGCTTTTGCTTCATCTGTAGTGAGCCCTCTACCTCTTGGTGAGGAAGATTTTGTAACCGATCTCTGGCATCTGAAGGAACCCTCATATGAAGACAGCTCTGAAGAATTTTACTCGCCAAACACCCTGGCAGAGTTGATGCAGGATTTCCTCTGGCACCTGGAGTCCTCGCCTGGTTCCTTTGACATGGACATGGAGGCCATAACAGCCACGCTGAATGACTGGGTGACCACAAAAGAGGCCCTGGAGGAACTGGTGGAGCTAATTTTCATGCAGGTGAGGCCTATGCTGTATTTGCTGCCTCTTATAAGTTTTCATGTCAGATTCAACATGACATAGGTGAAGTCCATCAGCAGGCACTGTAAACAAAGGTTACTCACTTCCTATTTTTAGAATATGTTCCAAATTTTTTGTGCCTGAATTCAGCTATACAAGAAGAGCCCTGATCAATTCAATTGAGACTATCTCTGAAATGTAACAAAGAACAAGTTGATAGAAACTAATCAAAATGTTAAAAAGGCAAGCATGTAGAAAGGGTATTTTATTTATATATGAAAGTAAAGGTTCTACATTTGTATTCCCTGACTTCTAGTCTACGTCAGTCCCCAATTTTGCGTACACTGGGGCACGACTGTGTAATCACCTGTCACAACATCTGGAGGTCAGTCCAGCGTTCGGCATGTTCCGCAGCCTGCTCCTCGGAAGGTGGGTGCCCACCTCCTTGTGGCTTGTCTTTTTTTTTTTTTCCTCCTCCCCCTGCCGCTGCTCTTTCTGCTGCCAGTCTCTCTGCTGTCTCTTCCTCTTGTCATTGGTGCCGTTGTCTCACCCGACCGCTGTCCCGCTCGAGGCAGGTGCCATAAGGAGTATGATCGACGGGACGAAGCCTTGAAAGGGAACGAGGATGAGAAGAAGCGCTTCCACGCCTATGTGCTTTTCCTAGGAGAGCTGTACCTAAACCTGGAGGTAGAGCCCTTCTGCTGTTTCCTTGTCTGTGTAGCAGTTTAAGAACTACCACTATGGTAGAAGTCTCTGGTTGTCAGGTAAAGAGTCTGATTAGCCTCAGTGGGCTAACTGTCCTGTGCAGTAACTCTAAGTGGGCTGAAGCTGTGTGGGTTTGAGCCCTTCCCGTCACCCGTACACTTGAACTGACGCAAGACTAAGTACGATTCACTTTTATAGGGAGTTTTCAATGTGTACTATGCTTCCAAATTTGACGTTCATGTTCTTTGACCCTGTTGTGTCTTCTTTGGGTCATTTGTTTGTCTTTGTCTTCCTAATCCTGCCTTTTACCGTGTTTGTTGACCGTGACATGGACACCTGTCCACCACGCAGCTTAAAAGTACCATCAAACGTGCTACGATCTTGCTCGACGCACTCAAAGGCCTTCTGGATTCGCTGCTGTCCAACCCCATAGACAGGAACCTGGTCTGCGCCGTGAAGTTACTCAAGGTGAGGCTCGCACCCTATTTAGAAAGTCCAGGTGTGGAGCACAGTGGCCTCAGTCCGGTTCCCCTGGGGTGATGAAGGTGGCAGCTGCAAAATGCAGACATTTGAAAAACGGACACCGTGCTGTAATGTGCACTTAATACTTAAACGTGGTTTGGTGACCAGCAGTTCAGTATGACTCTGCAATGACACCCTTCCTGAGACAGTCAGCACCTTTAGTAACAAAAATACATGCTGGTTATATGCAGAAAATTTTACAAGATGAGAAGTTGTAATGAAAAACAGATTTAAGTTTTTTTTTTTTTAACTTATTATGCACCTTAAGGTTGCTCTGCTGTAAGAGTACGTTTTGACTAGTGCAAAATAGCAGAACGTATCACATGAAGTCCGAAATGGTTCAGGAGAGCCCTAAAATGTTGAGCTCTGCTTTGCGTACAATTTAAACTATGAAACGCCATGCTTTTCTCTGTGTAAAGTTAAGTCCGAGTTACCACTTGTGAAATTCTGGATGTCAAAGGATGTTCAGTGTAGATTTTATTTTCAATAAACTTTAAGCTTTGTGTTTGTTTTGGAGGTCATATTACATTATAAATTGGGCAATAAATAAAAACGCCAGATTTTGGTCGTTACATGCGGGTGTCTGGGATCGTCCCATGATGCCCAGTTTGAGGTGAGCCGTGTTCTGTTGTCCGTCCCTCTTCAGCTGACAGGCTCTGTCCTGGAAGATGACTGGAAGGCGAGCGGCAGTGACAGCATGGACGATGTCATTCAGAGGATACGAACCATTCAGCTGGACACTAACTGTGCCAGGTCGTAACCGCGGCCTGCACGCTCCTGTAACGCTGCATCCTCGTCAAACTCCTCTTTAACTTTTCGATGCACGAATAGAGCTTCACCGAATGCTTTTATCTCTTTCTCCTTCACTCCTTTGTGCAGCTAAGAGTCGGTGCAAAGTCTGTTTTAGTCTTCAGGCAAAGAAAAGGATATTGAATATACAGCCAGCCCTCCGCATTCATGAATTTGACATTCAGTTTCACTTGTTCACGAGATGGTCGTGAACAATTAAATGTGGATGTTATTTGAAGCTTGCCAAAAGATTGCGGAAGCTTCCAGATAGCCACGCAAGACAAAAAAATATATGTATATAAACAGTACTGAAAATTATTTGCATAATACTCATATTTATATATGATTTTATTTATTTAGTTGAAGTGCATATTATGTCTTTAATATTAAAAGCGTCTTTGTTCAGGACACCAGCCTCACTCGTGTTAGCAGTTTTCGTAACTGTGGAATCTTGCAGTGACTTTTAAACATAAATTTTGCATTTAATGGATCTAAAACATAAAGCTCCCAGTGCTGCTGGAAGTGTTCCTGGGAGAAAGGTGACTGACACGGAAGGTGGAACTGCTAGATATGCTTCATAGTGGAAAGTCTGCGAGTGCAGTATGATACCGTTAAGACATTGATAATAAATAGATTTATTATTCAGACTAGCAGACTGTTATGGGTTGAGATTGAGATTAGCGAATTTTCACATTTGTGGTGGTCTTCCGCCCCTAACCCTTATGAATGTGAAAGGCCGACTGTATATGTGAGTTGTTGGTCTTCTGACTGCTTGGGGCTGGCAAATCTCACTGTTGGGTCGATATGTTCTGGTATTCCTCAGAGACGTGAAGGAGATGCTTCTCAATCTGCTGGAGCTCAGGTCCAGCAACTGGGGCCGGGTTTTGTCTGGCGGCAGCGTAGTCGAGGCTACACCTGACAACGACCCAAACTACTTCATGGTGAGGAGGAGGCCATTAACATCAGATGTTGCCTGCTTGCCGCTTGGCAGTAATGTACATCTGGGTGAATCTGGCTAATGCTGGGTGAGACTAATATTAGCATTATGCTAACGTGTGTGTGTGTCCATCCTCCCGCTGTAGAACGAGCCCACATTCTACACAGCAGACGGCACCCCTTTCACTGCTGCAGATCCTGGTGAGCCAATAGCCTGTCTCTCCATATACTTGCTGTCTGGTCGTCATCGTTTCTCATCTTTCTACATCTTGTGCATTTTTTTTTTTTTTTTTTTGCTTCTAGAATATTCTGAGAAGTACCAGGAGATTCTGGACCGGGAAGTCTACTCCCAGGATCTGTGCGAGGAGAACGGTACCGAGGAGTAAGTGGACATGGACTCTAGTTATGGTTCTGTTGGGGGTCCGTCAATAGGGAGCGTTAAGGTTACAAAGGGGTGTGCTGCAACTGTCTCTGTATGTGAGCATTAATCCTCACAGCCATAGAGCAGGCCAGGCCAGTGCTGACTCAGCAGTGGAAAAGGAAAGAGGCTTATGTAGGCTTTATTCTGCTGCATGGCTGCTGACAACATTACTGTGAGCTGTCCTTTCTACAGCTCCCAGCAAACATGATGATGTGTCTATCTATATTACATTAAGTTGGGTTTCATGGTGTGCTGATACTGTTATTACAGGTGAGCATCAGAGCATGCTGGTGTGCGCATTATAACTCTGTAGCTAGGCACGGACTGGCTTGTACAGTGCAAGACCCAGAAGAAATTTGTTGTAGT
Organism: Chitala chitala; assembly: GCA_025773905.1. Lineage (NCBI taxonomy): Eukaryota > Metazoa > Chordata > Actinopteri > Osteoglossiformes > Notopteridae > Chitala > Chitala chitala. The sequence continues at coordinate 40,359 of JABJVR010002097.1, forward strand.
ACCTCCAGTTGTCCACTAGGAGGTACTGCAACAAAATTCAATTGTTCAACTGTTGAGAATTTTACTACAGCTGTACTTAAAGTGGAATCTAGGTTGCCTTTGGCCAACTGGCTGGCCTAATTATCTTCCTAAAATTAATTCTGTGCTGTTTTGGTCAGTGAAAAGAATATTGAAGTGACAAATTACACCTATATTCTTTAAAGTAATTATGTAAACCTAGTTTTTCAACAAGACAGAGTGTCAGCATTATTATGGGGAAATACTGATATGTCAGCATAATTTTTGAAAAGGAATCCAGTGAAATTCATATATACATATATATATATATGCATGCTCCATGAGGTGCAAGAGCAGACAGAAATGCAATATAATACAACTAGGTCATTAAGGCAGTAAAAGAAAGGGTAGGTACTAAGGGAGCACTGCATAAAACACATATTTTCAGTACCTGGTGAATTACAACACACTTGCTTGTTGTTTTAAGGAGGTTCATCTCTAGGTCAGTTCAGTTTGCAGTTGTCTTTGCTCTACATCTGAGTAACCTGAGCTTGTGGGAAGAATCAGCCTAGACATCTTTTTTGATTGTTAAATCCAAAATCCATTAAATCTAGGTCTATTGAGGACATATTAATTAATTAACTTAATTTTCAAAGCATGGGTGAGTTGGCCAATGGCTGTACCAGTTTCACCAGTGATTACAGGCACTGTCTTACTCCTATGATGAGCACAAACTTAGTTTTATCCTTGGCTGACTAGGAGTTATGCTGATACAGCAGATTTTCCATTCATTCTCCTTGGCCGCACATTTGTTGTATTTGTGTTTTAGTTACGACATGAGTTACGGCAGGCCACCTGGCTGCCTCGTTCAACCCATGTCATCATCCTGCTTCTGTGTTTTATTTTTGTGGATTACAAATGTCATTTAAAAAGACCGTTCAGTTGACGTCTATTGGGGATAAATACATACAACATGTCAGGGATTTGCTCTTTGTTGTTCACAGACCATATAGCTTTGAGAGCTGTTCAGATGGAATAGTAGCATTTGTTTTATTTTTGATGACCTGTTCCTTTTTTGAATTCTCGGTTCAATACAAGTGCAAGGAGAGCTTTAGTTTCATGGGAAATTTTGTAGTTCATTTGTATTCATAACACTGTTAAGTTTTCTTTGTATAGTAGTAAGACTAATTGCAGATGATGATGTGCTTGTTTTCCTTTGTTTGCAGGTACTGTGAGGAGGAGGATGATGGTATGGATCCTGAGATTGAAGAAGCTTATGAGAAGTTCTGTTTGGAGTCAGAGTCGGAGAGGAAGAGGAGGCAGTGACAGGAAGGCTCTCAAGATTAGCCCAGCACAGAAAACATTTTTTTGTGTGTGCTCATTCTCCCTGAAAGTTTTGATGCAGTTTTTTAAAATGTGACAATGGGATTTAACCATTATAAATTCCCAATTTAAGGAAAACGTTTAAAAAAAAAAAAGTTGTGCTTATTTTACAGCCCCCTTGGTGGTTGCATGTGTGAGTTTGAGTTGGGCTGGTTCTGTCAGTTTGTAGCAGGTGATGCACATTGTTTTACTGGGTTAGGCCTCCAGAACCAGATATGCTGTTGCCTGATTTGTGAGGTGTTGATGGTGCACTTTGGATGCTCCAAGGTTTGCGCACCCCAGGACAGATGAATCCTGCGTTGCTTGCCAGCTGTGTAGAGTGGGGAGTGTAGCTTGCAAGGCTGTTGGGTAAGAAGCGAGGTGAGGAAGTGCAGTACAGTAAGGCTGGTGTTGCTCTTCTTTTCTGTTTGCCCATCAGTCTGAACTGATATTTCAGTTCAAGTGGCTGTATGAATCTTACAAAAGAAAAACATAAAGCTCTTGGAATGGGGTTTTCTGTATTTATTTTTTTTAGTTTCTCCTGAAATGATGTGTCCTCCACAGCATGCACTCTCGTGTGCATTCTCTCTCTCTCTCTCTCTCTCTCTCTCGCTCTCTCGCTCACTCTCGCTCTCTCGTGCGCACTTTCGCGCTCTCTCACTCGCGTGCTCTCTCGCCCTTTCTCTGAGCCCTTGTGATTCAGTACTTCAGCCCTGTCAACACCTTTCTGTGTGTGAATTCATCCAAGGGATGAAGCAAACACAGAGTGTAGATGTGTCTGACAGGCAAACTAACATTTATATGGCTGTATTAATTATATATTATACACTCTCACAGCTGCAATAAATATCCACAGAGGACTATCTTTGTTTTATAGTTTACATAAGTGTAATTTATGTTTCTTTTGGCTGCAGTAAATTCTTTATAACAAATCTGTGTGGTTTCTCCTTATTCTCTACGTTTGTCACATTCCGTGTTTTGCGGCTCCAGTCGTGACATTTGTGTGGTGATCTCAGGCGGATTGGACAGTCGCCTACCTGCACAAGCGAAGGACCCTTGTGCAGAAATCTGGGGGGACAAGATCCTCGTGTGCGTCCACTCACCTCTTTAAACATTTCGACTGTATATACCCTCCTCCTTCCTCAATAAATGTTTCGTTCTTTCTCTTCAAACTGTTCAGCTGGTTTTGGGGAATGCATGTGGCCTGAAAAATATGAACGTTTGTACAAATGGACAGCACCTGGCTGCTACAGAAATAGCTTGGCTTTAACGCTTAATTGTTGACATTAAAATAGCCCTGAAGTTTCCTCATTTTGAAACAGAACTACTATCATATCCTCATAGTAGCCGTCTGCCATTTCAGCTGTTTAAATGGCTTGGCGCTGGGCTTTCTTACACCTAAAGGGGCCAAGTAGTGTTCAGATTTCTAGATTTGCTTCAGCCCTTCTGCTGGTGATCTATATATTCTGACATCTCTGAAAGGACCCAATGTAGCTTCTGAGGAGTATCTCAGGTCTGCAAAACCATCTAGTATACAGTAGCCCCAGTGTAATAATCAGAAGAACATGCTGTAAATGCTGCACTGCTGCCAGGCAGGCACAAGTGTTTTCAAGAGGTTAATTTGATGCTGAATGTCCTGAGGCTAGTTATGATGGATTTGCATAGATGCCTAAACCTCTCAGGCCCATGACATAGACTTTTACCAAAGATTAAAGATGGGACATCCGTTATTTGCATGGCTGTCAAAAACCCAGCGCTACTTACTCACAGCTTGGTCTTCTATCTGCATGCTACTGTGTTGCTCCTCGCTTGTAGATGGTATTACAGCTCTCTTGCTCTGTGGTTTTAACACATATTTAAAGCAACTTCCAGTTCCTGAGCACTTGCCATTCAGCTTCCAAAGCCATCACTTAAATTAGTACTTAAGCTTGCTCCTTGTTAATGCACCAGTCTGTTCTCCAACTTAACCCTTTAAGCCCCCCGTCACCTGTCTTCTCATGGATTCTGCAGATGGTGGATGTTTCTTTGGGGAACTTGTTGCTCTGGGTGGAATGTGTGGCTCAGCTGTGCATGGTTTATACCAGATGTGTGGTGGTTTCCCGCGTCTCTGCCCTACGCTCTCAACGATCCAAAAGTAAACTCAGAAACGTTCTGTTACCAGACGTCAAATTTGCGTCGAGTATCAGTGAATTCCCATATTCAGTCTATTCACAGAAGCATTAAAGAAACCTAGAACAGCAGTTCTGAGTAACAGCAACTGAGTTCTGTGTGGGTGTTTTTTTTTCTTGTTTAAACTTGCACATCAGGCAGCATAACACAAGCTGCACAGCTGGGTTCTAGAAGGAAGCTAAGCAGGCAGGCAGACCTCTAAGGTCAGAATTGGGTCAGAGCTTTTCCATACCAGGGGACTGTCATAGGTCTGTAGAATAACTTCAAAGCGTTTTCCATGCAGGGCGCTGTGTTGCCTTTTCACACCCCATTCCTGGAATTTAATAGTGTCAGAGCTGTAATCGACACTCCTTATCAACATGAAGCCATGTGGAATACTGCACAAGTACTGTGCTTATTTTGCTGTGTGCTGTCAGATGGACGGTTGTCTCACCCTGTCCTCTGAAAGCAATAGAGACTGGGCAAGTGTTGTTAGCCTACACCTCTCAGAAACTACTTTCAAGGCTGTTCTGCCTGGCAGTCACATGCTTTTTCTGCCTTTTGCAACACCCACTTCCTGGTCGTCTATGATGCAATATCAGAGGGTCTGAATGCTGTGGACTGGCAGCCTCCTGGAGTCTTGGAGAGCTGATGTCCAGTTCTCTAAATGCTGCACCATTTAACTGCCCTCCATTCAGTCACAGATACCAATGTCACTCTTACAGTCTGTACCGTTCAGTTAATTAACTTCGTCTTTTCCGTTAGCTTACAGCGAGACTGGGTATAAAGCACTGCTAGTCTAGTTTATTTTGCCTTTCCTTACTGCTTACTGCTCCTGTCTTTACTCTGCATTAATTTGTTATTGTTATCAAGAGTTTTTGGTTAGCAAGCATGTAGGTTCACCGCTAAGAAATGAAACCTGTTTCCCATCCTTTTATGGTACTAGATCAGATTTTATTTGCACCACAGCAAATGTCGCATTATGATAAAACAGCTTTTCATTTTAAAGTGTGGACATCTGCTCTCCAAGATGCTGTTCTGTATAGATTCTTAGCAACTGGTCTGCCAAGCAGCCTACTGTTGATTGAGAAGTCTCTGCATCATGTTGCAGACTCAGCAAGTCCACATTGTTTAACAGGCTCAGAAAGACCCTTGAGGGAGTTAGGAAAGCAACAAAAGTCAGCCAATATCTATGTCGTACCATCACATTAATGATGGCCCGAGGATGATTGACAAAGGTATACATGTGATTTTGCCAAGCTGTATTCTTAGCTGGCTTCTCTCTCCCAAAAGCAGGCTGCAGGTCTGTTAATGGGGCCCACATGTGGCAGGCAGGACAAGTCTTGCTAACTCCTTCCTATCCAGCAAATACCAATGGCATTTATACACATACAAAATCACGGCATTGCTTTAAGGCCTGCTACGCTGCAGTGCTCCAGTGTTCACATATTGAACGATAACTCTCTTTGTGTGTCTGGAACAAAAGGGACATCACTTTGATTTTATTCCTAATAGTTTTCATTTGGTTTAAGTTTCTTTTTTTCTGTTACATTCTTTCAGCTTGTTTTCCTTTAATCTCAGTAACGTGACGTGTGTGAGCGTGGCTCTGCCTGGTAGTGAAACACCATGTGCAGAGAGGCCCTGTCTCTTTATGATCCACCACTGGCAGAGAAGGGTGTCTGGTTTCAGAAATCCTCCCCTCCTCCTCTAGCACATTATTTGCTGTCCTGCAACAGCCTCTCAGAGGAGATCAGTCTCGTTCTTGATGTGGACCTTTTGGTTCTTCCTTACAGGACCTCCTCTCCCTCGTTACTCTACTTTCGCTTTTTTATCGCTCTGAAATGACCCGGCCTCTCCAGGCCCTGCTCTTGCTCATTCTCTGGACCTGCGGTCCAGTTCCATTCGAGGCTCTGCCTGGGTCAGCTCGCAGTAAGGACCCTCTGTCCTCTGGAGCGAAGGTGGCACAGGACAACAGACAGCCGGACACACCAACACCAAGCCTGGCTCCCGAACTGGCCTTCCTGGCAGATGTGGTGGGGCCAAACCGGCTGTGGGTAATCGTGGCCCCTTCACGCACACATCACTACCTGCTCATGATGGAGCAGCAGATACAGAAAATGGAGAGGGAGGGCCTGAGCTGCCGCCTGGCTGCCAGGAACACAGTTATTCTCACCATCATCCAGAATGCCATGCTGGAGGCTACACTGCGGCGTCCCAGCCATGAGGGCAGCATCACTGAGCAATCTCTGGACCCAGAGACAGTCAGCAGGCTTCTGCACCACATGGAGCTGACAGAGCAGGCCTTCTCCATGATCATCCTTAAGAAGAACCTGCAGGTGAGTGACAGGTTTCCCTACCCGGTGCGGGTCGAGGCTGTGTTGGAGGCCATTGACCAGTTACCCTTGCGCAAGCTAGAGCGCCTCACTGGCAAGGCTCCCCGAGCCAAGTGTAAAGTCCTCAAGAAGAAGACACTACTGAAAGAGATCATGGAGACCAATGGCCTCAGCCCCCTCAGGAAGAGAAATGTGACAACAGTTGTCAAGTTACACAAACCCCTAAACAAGCAGAGTATATTGATAAACAAGGTACAAAACATCCTGAGCGGCCGTTCCCGATTTGTCATCCGCAAGGGCGCCCAGGTGTCCAAAGTGACTCCAAGCCCTGCCCACCCTAAGCCAGGCACCAGTGAATCAGAAACACGCACTGGCAAAGACAGCACCTCCTCCTGGATGGAGGGTAAAGTGAGTGCCAAGGATTCACCAGATGGGAGGAGAAAGGAAGCAACAGGAGCAGAGAAGGAGGAGAAGAACAGCAAGTCTCCAAGTAAGGGCAAAGGGAAGAAGAAGCATGGAAAGAAAAAGAAGGGAAAAGGACGGGGAAAGAAGTCTCAGCGTGATGCACTGGGCAAGGACAGAAAAGCAATCAAGAGATTCTTTGATAAGTTTCAAGGTAAAAGAAGACTCCTGGTAAGTGATGGGTTTTGGAATTCCTTACATAGCTGTGTAGTTGCTTTCAGTACTGAAAGAAATGTGAACCACACAGTTATACTGAATGTATTTTATTTCATCACTGAGAGGCTGTAATAATCGCACTCTATTACCTGCTCTGCTTACGGTTGTGATCATCTGAAGGTAAGAGCGTATCACATGATCAGCAGGGTCATTGTCCTTTTCCCTCTTATATCCCATCCATCCATCCATCCATCCATCCATTATCTTAACTGCTTATTCCTGGTGAGGGTCACGGGGAAGCCTGGAGCCCACCTCTTATATCTGGAAAAGATATGTTCAACAAAGTGATGATGGTGCTTTTCCCAGGTAATCAGTGCCCCAAGTAACGACGTTTCAAAGTACCTTCAGCAAACTTCAGACAATGATCAGCACAGCTGCCAACTTGGCCTAAGGATGGTATCCATAGTAACCATCCTCGGCCCTGATCAGGATGCCTCCCTGACCATACATCACTGTTCAACTGGTATGTAAGCTTTTGCTCAGCTGTGCACCTCTCACAAGCACCAGTACTGTGGAAGGTAACCGACGACCTAGAGCAGTGCATGGAAGCAGACGTTCTCTCCAGATGCCCTGGGTTCACAGTTCTCAGGGAATGCTCTGTTTTCTGTCATATTCATTATGGGGATAGCTTTATCTAATGACTGACAGATTTAATATCTTTCTAATTTACTTAGCAAAAATTTACTGAAACAATTTAGCTGTTAGATCTGACCTAAACTTACTGTAGTGGTACCGCTCCTGGGTTTCAGACATCCCTATATTTGCTCAAAAGTGCAGCTTCTTGCTGTCTTGTGTATTGGTCTTAGGTGTGGAATCTTGTTATGCACCCACCCCTGAGGAGTCCACCAATCAGGAGCTCATCTCCCAACTGCGCAAGGAGTATGGCCTGCCATCTGAGGGCTTCTCCATGGTGATGACTGACTATGACCAGAGGTCACAGGTGTTTGTTTGCATAATTCACCTCAGTCATGGAACTGCTTTAAGACACATTTGCTTTGAAAGCTCTGTAGTGACAGTTACAACAAACAAACCAGCCCACATGAGTGTACTAAAAGTGTAAAATTAGACAAGCAAAGCTACGGCTAGGTCCGTGATTCTTTTAACTTGTACACTAATGGACATCTATGCGGCTTGACTTCCAGAAGAATTTTGATTCTCCCATCACCGTCTCTTCCTTATTGGGCTACATTGACTCCCTGCCTTCAAGGCAGCCTGAGTTAGAAAAGGAGAAGTCTGCCCCAGAGCCTTGTTCAGGGTTGGAGCGCCAGGGCAGTGTGGAAAGCTCCCTGCTGAGGTAAATCCGAACTGTAATGCATGGTGGGGTATAGAATAAGGAGTTCATTGCTGAGGGTCCTCTTCCTCTACCTCTACCAAACTACTGTGCTTTCACATGACAGAAAACAGAGGATGAGTTGTCTTCTTCATTAAAAGTTACATAGTTAAAGGTTACCTGTATTCAGATATAGATTCAGATTTATTGTAACATGTAAATAAGACACAACGTAATTCTTATATGCATGTATGCTCATTAGGGAGTAGGAATAGAAGAACATCTGCTATTGTGCAAATACACTGATATTTTAAATACACAGTGAATTAAACTTCAAAACTTATAGAAAAAAAATTACAAAACTAAACGAACATTGATAGGCGAACAGTCTTTAAATATGTATCGATCAAATCAAACTGAGCATTGCTGTGAGACAGATGATAGATCATCTTTGGGCTGATTCAGTTTGCAGCTGAGAACCTTTGCTTGTTCTGCCACCGAGTGTCCATATAGCATGCAGAATGGCGCTGCTGTTGAGTTTCACGATGTAACACAAGAGGCGCTCTCCGACACAAGCCTGGTCCAAGACAGTGAACAAGTTTGGCTTGGTGTGCAACCTGTACCACAACACAGAAGGCAGCTCACTAGCAGGTGGCCCTGACCACAGAGCAAAATATGCGACTCTTTTGTTCTGAACCAGTGTCACCCGTGTGGGTCCATGTTAACAGCTTCCTGACATTTGTTCTTGATTATTTTAATGTTTGCTTGGCTCGATCCCCAGGTTTGTGTCTCAGAGAAGACTATTGATCATTTCTACACCGTCTGAGGATGACTACTATTTCCAGCAGCAGCTGCAGGCATTGAATGGCCAAGCTTGCAAGCTGGGTGAGCGTTCTCCTGTGTGCTGAGGAACATCACTGCTCCACATGACCCAGAGTTGGCATGTCATGAGCACAGTTGCCTCAGCAGAGTGTTTTTCTACAGAAACAGCTGAATCATCCAACTTAAACCAAATTGGCATGTTTAAGTCAATCAATGTTAACACTGTCACAAGTATTTACTCTGTTAGAACTGGGTCTTCTTTAGCCAGCCTTTAGCCTGTTTCATTTTAAGAAGCTCAAATCATGTTTATACGACAAGACAAGTATCTACTGTAGGTAGGGGTTTCACTGTAATGTCATAAAAGCTCCAGTGTGCCTTTAACTTTACTGTGTTGACAGTGAACAAGTTGTGCCATGTGCCTCTCTTACCCAGGAATACGGCATTTTGCCCTGCTTAAACTAATCGGGGAAGGGCCATCGGCTTCTGGGTATGTGGAGCTCTTTCCGCTGAATGGTGAGTCTGTCGCATGATCTACCACTTTACGGGCAAGATACTTCTAAAAAAGCTTGGTTTTTGTGTCTGAGATGCATTTCAGTTGCTTCAGTCATCTGCAGCTGTTGGCTTTTTCTGTAGACATTTTGTCAGTATAACCCATGATAGACATGGCTGTCACTTCCTGTGCATGTCTGCAGGGAGGAGCCTGTCTGAAAATGAGCCTCTGTCACATGATGTTGTGAACAGGCTTCGGGAACAGCTGAAGATCAGTCGAGACTACTTCAGCATGGTCATTGTGGACAAGGGTGGAGATGTCAAGGCCTGGTTCCCTGCACCTATGTGGTCCCTGGCCAATGTCTACGATCTTGTTGACTCCACAGAGCTACGGCATCAGGAGTGGAAGCTGCAAAATACCCTGGGAATCAGCTGTCCAGAGGATGCTGTTGAAGGGACTGAGGATGTAGGCATAGAAAGCTATCTCTACAGCAGGTCAGAAGACTGATGGCATAGAATCAAACACAGAATGGAGGAGGGGGTTTGACTTTTTTACCAGTTTACATACAGATGGAATGTTGGTTAAGATCCAAGGTAAAAATGTAACAGACTGAAATTGCAGTTACAGAATCAAACACAGACTGAAATCTCAGTTACAGAATCAAAAAGACTGAAATTGCAGACTGAAATTGCAGTTACAGTGATTTAACTTGAAGGTATTTTAAACATTGAACTTCACAGAAAGTCATTACTTTAACTTCTTATAAAATCATATCACAATTAGCATAAATTTTTTATACTGTAATATTTCAGATTAAATAAATCTATATTTATCCATAGCGTTCAAAGATGGAATTACACTGCGTATTTCTGTCCAACCTGTTTCCATTTTGTTGTCCAACCATATTTTTTTCCTGAGTTGTGCTTCAGAATAATTATGGATATCTCAGACTGTTTCCAAGTCCTCTGGGGCTTGTCAGATGATTAATGTCAGGTGAGGAAATTATATTTGTTTTTTCATTAGATGTTTCCTCATAAATATAAATATGCTATATAGACAGGACAACACATGAATGAAGGACAAGTTTTTAATGCTGGTATTGCTGTTAAATTTAAATATTTTATATGAAAATGTAGGCATGTTTGTCCGTAAGGTACGCATGGTAACGTGAACAAAGGTATAAAAGCTTTTTATAGATTAAAACATTTTTATTTCTTGAGCCCTGGGTTAATTTTGCAATAGATCATGCCACGTTTCTATGAAAAACTGTAAAAGAAAAAATAAATAAAAAAGTCAAAGTAGCAAAATCAAAATGCTGAAGGCAGATTTCTGACTGCAATCTGACATAAAGCAGGCTAAAATACACCATAATTACCTTGAACGGTTTGTGGTATTTATAGACCCATAAAGTGTCTTGAATGTTTGCTGTTTTTTTTCCACTTTCCTGTTTTGATGACAGAGTCTACAAGCCAAATAAAGAAAGAAGGCAACACAATGCATTTTGTTCTGTGTATGGTCCTCTGTTCAGCTTGCTAACTCTTCACATGTTTGTGACAGGGAGAACTGAACCCTCTCTGTGTCTGTGAGTCTGTGGGCAGCCATGGCTAGTGTGTCTGCTGGAGTCATTTACATGTGTGAACATGAGCAGGTATTTGTAGGAGCATGTGCATAGGCATTCTGGAATGCAGACCGTGGTAATTTTTCACATTTGCATGTTTGACTTTGCCACAAGCTTTGCTCTGTAGAGTTTCTTGAACTTGTTGTATTAACAAATGAAAAGCCCTGCCTGTGTATGTTGCTCCCTGCATTATAGTGACTACTGTAAAGTACTGTTCCTGGATGAGTGAGTATCGTGGTTATAGAAGGACAGTACTGTTCTATCACTGGGTAAGTGAGTTTTCAGAAGGACAGTACTGTTACTAGGTGAGTGAGTAGCGTGGTTACAGAAGGACAGTACTGTTACTAGGTGAATGAGTAGTGTGGTTACAGAAGGACAGTACTGTCACTGGGTAAGTGAGTTTTCAGAAGGACAGTACTGTTACTAGGTGAGTGAGTAGTGTGGTTACAGAAGGACAGTAC
>JABJVR010002098.1:7581-17973 GCA_025773905.1 Chitala chitala
TGCCCAAAACCAGGGCTCAGTAAGGCTGCTTTTAATCTCTGGGGCTGGAACTGCCATGGCCTTGTGTTTACATGTGATGTGTACTAAGCGTCCAGCTCCTCAGCACCCACTGTGAAATACTACAGGCCGACAACATGGAATGTGCAAGTACTCTGCTAGTGGGGCCTTAGCCCACGACCACGCTAGATCTATGGCGGTGGAGCTCAGAGTTGATAACCTGCATTTTAGTTCTGAGAAGTGTACATCAGCCAAGTTATTGCACCAAGAATGTGCAGCAGTTATTTAAAACCTTTTCTTTGTCATATGCCAAGGGCAGTAGGTTTTGTGTGAACTCTTTGTTTCAGTGGAAATATGATGTGTTTCCACTAGGAATGGGGATGAGACACACACGCGCACACACACAATGCGTGAGAGTGAACTGCTCCTCACTGGAAGACTCAGGGCCTTTCTGTGTAGGGGTTGACCTAGTCACAGTGGCCTAATGGTGAGCCATGTTTGATGCACAAAGGAAGGCTGGAAAACCAGAGGAGCTCCTGGATAGCTCTGGAATTTCCATTTCTGCATCCCCCTCCTGTTATTTCACAAGGGCACACAAAGGTGACAGGACGGTATCTGAGGATGGAACCTACTTTGCTGGTTTGTCGCTATGAATTGTGGAGCTCCTGCCAATGTGAGATAAGTGTATTGTCCTCTCCATATTTCCATCTGCTGTTCACATGTATCCTGGGCCAGCGGTCAAATTGCTCAGCAAGTGTATTGCAAAGTATTTCCCATATTTGGTGTGCAAATTCAGAGCTGCTCTAATGGGCCTGATGAGATGTAGATGAGTGCAAAATATGTAATATGCAGATTAACCATTTTCTTCCTTTAACTGCTTAGAGATAAGCTTTTGGCAAACATTTCAAGCTTTACACTTCTGAATTTACAATTTATTTGAAAGAACTAGAAGTGGAAATAGACGCTTCAGAATTTAAATGCTGGATTTTTCTATGGGGAAAAATACTCATCTGCCTCTAGCCCTGCAGGTAATCAGGTCATTTGTCTTTTGTTCAGTTTTTACTCTTTGACCGTGCAATTATTAATAATATTAGTAAAATTATTTTTATTGTGGGTGCTGTATACCTTCTGCATATAGTTAAAAACACATGCAACAGGGATTTGAAAGATTTCAGTTGATATCTGCAGTCTTATGTATAATTTCAAGGTTTTATTTTCAGGTGAGATGGGCAGTATAGATGTGCACGAGAGAAGTGACTCACATGGGATTAAAAAGCATATTGACAGGAGTGTGTGTGTGAGTGTGTCTGAATTGTCAGTAACACTACAGACAGACACACAGCAATAACTCACATTTATTGAACAATTTAGCCAAAGAGAAATCTATTAAGGATAAAGTTATTCACATGTAGTTTTCTGACCAGTTCATGAGCTGCTGTTGATTGTAGAAGAACAGCTTTTAATAGGTACTGTGTGAAATGCCCGTAAATAATTTTAGCAAATTTCTGCATTTTTTTAACCTGGGACTACATGCAGCTCTGTCTGGTTTATACTTTCCCATGGAAACGTTGTGTAGCTTCCCTAGCTCAGCTCTGACCGTGCATTTAAATGACAATTCAAGACTGCACAGAAATTCAGTGTAAATCTACCATAGTTCTGATCCACCAAGACTCTTGTGTGGCAGGTCTGAACCTGACCTGATATCCATTTCAAACCTTAAATAATGCCCTTCTACTGTTATCTGTTACCATATTGTTTCTTTTTTACATGAAATTAACACTAATACAGCTTTTCTTGATAACTTACATTGCATACTTTGTGCGTATGTGCACGTGCATGTGTGCATATACAATAAATTTATATTTGGGGAAAAGAAATCCACATAAAATTTTTAAATTTATAATAAAAAGATTAATAGAGGTCAAGACCTGCAGCGTTCAGTCTGATTAGTATGTGTACTGAAGTGAAATAAAAGAGCTATAAGAGATTAAAAAAATATCTAAAGTATTAGAGATTAAGTTAATGATAGAAAACAGCCTTTACTAAAATTAAATTCACAAGATGTTCAAAGGCAATTACACAATACTGCAGAATCTGAAATACAGACTTCTTCTGAATTAGTTATGCATGTTTTGCTCATTTTAAGTATCCAGGCTGGCTGCAAGTTAGAAGGAGAATCCATTCGTTGGCCTGTTGCTGGAGACAGTTTGATGTATGGTGTATGCTGGGTCCTGGGTGGGTGCCAGCGTGCTCACAAGCCAAGCTGCGCTCTGATTGGACAGCTCAATCAGCCCGCACCAGCGAGGCAGTGCAGGAATGCAGAGGGGCTCAGAGCAGGTTAAAGATAGAGACGGTGACACTCTGACTCCAGTTTCTTGTTTCACTTGTCCACTGGTGCGTGGGGTGAGCCGCGGTGTCTGGAGGGGGGGGGGGGGGTCGTGCAAGCCACCGTCACTGTGAAGAGGAAGCTTCAGTGGGTCGTACACCCCTAAGGGGACAGGATGGTGCACACTGAAGGGTATGTGCAATTGTAGGAAAACCTTGAGTGGCTGCTGTTGATTAAATGTAGGTGCTTCTCTGATAGATCAAGCATGCTTACAATAGCTGATCTTCAGCCTGTTAGCTACAAGCTGTACAGGTTAACGGCTGAATTTCAAGAGTAAGAGTGTCATACATGTTCAGTGTTTGATTTCAGATAGCTGCGAATTTTGGATTTGTAGTTAGTGCTGACTGATGTTAAATGCGGCTGGTCCGATGATTTGGGAGCAGCTTAGTCAAGGTTCTTTGTTAACTCTGTGCACTATTTATAGTAACTACTGTTGCTAATAATTATGTTGACCACAGTTAAATTGACAGCTGTTTACTGTAGTACAAGGGTGTATAGTGCATTTCAACACACTGCATAATTGTACATGTACATTAATGTTGCATATTAATGTTACAAGGTCAGGACTGCAGGCAGAGCTTTGATAATGTTTGTGTAAACCGTCTAAATGAAAAGATATGTACAGCTGTATATGGGAAATGTTTTCAAAATTAAAAAATAGCAGTCAAGTGAATGTAGTACAGTTAATTTACCAGGTCTGTGTGATGTGACATATTGTATGATCTGCATTATGTAGATCCCTATCACAGAGAGTTACAGTGCTGCTGCTGTTTCATTAGGAATATGTTAGGATATGCGTTGATGTCAGGGAGAAGACTGTTTACCTTTCCTCCATTTTGTTTCCATTTTTACCAGTTGACATATCAGCTCTAAATATTCACCCTGGGCTGTAAGTCAAGATCCTAAGCATGAATCACTTGGTGTGAATTTTTTCCCCCACTTTTTTATCGTTTTGCCATTTGTGGTCACTCACTGTGAAGGTGACACGTTTAAGGAGGTATGACAAGTGTGTCCGCAGGTTCCCTGAGCCCCTGTTGTCGTCATTACTGCTGTTAGCTTGAGGGACAGTCTTTATCATCAGTCACAATACTTACACGGTTTCTCAAATAGATACTCCATCTTTGGAAAAGAGAAAACCAAACCAAGGCTTTAAAAAGGCTTTAAAGTCCTCATTAACTTTTGAAAACTAAAAGTATTCAGTTCAAAATACAAAACTGGAATGAGCATTTACTAGCGCAAAATGTTAGGTAAAATTGATAGATCTGAACCTGCAAGAAAAAAAAAACGGTTGCCAAACTGAATGTAAAGTGTTTTAAATGTTGTTTGCCTTTTTTAGAAGTAGCAGATACAATTGTAAATGACTTTTCTTGGAATTATGAAGTGCTGTGTTTACCGTATTTTAGCAAGATGGGAATGCTGTAACTGTGAACGAAAGAGACCTTGTTGATTCCTATACAAGTGGAAATTAACGTGCCAGTCAGTGAGTTAGACAAATGTGTAATGTGCGTATTTAATCATAACTGTTTATCACTGGCTGCCTTAGCGTGCACTGGCTGAGCATGCCTTCCCGTTTCATTGGATGCGTGTCCTACACTGAGAGTCGTTAGCGTGGGTTACTTCTCCACATGCTTCAGTATCTGGTGGAGAAAGTGGATCTGGGGAGGCGGAGAAAGGAGGCTTGTGAAATAGGACACCGAGGGGGAGGGGCAGATGGAGCCAAATACAGTAAACCACATTATTCAAAACTACCTAAATTAAGTAAAACATACATTGTTTTCATTTACTATTTTCACATTTCTTTCTTGACAAAATGAAACAGGCACTGGTGTTTCCCCCCGATTTGTTTTGTCACTGTTTACAGAGGTTTGTTTTACATGTCTGAGTTTTTCCTTTAAACTGGTTGTACATTCGACCACGACGGCAGTGCAGTTCTCTGAAGATTCTTACTGTCTGTTTTTTTTTAAGGAGATCAAGCCGTGCCCTCAGTTACCAGGTTTAAATAAGTGAAATGCATTGCTGGCATTCTGTGTTTATGATCATGATGAGGTGTGCGGATTGCCAGCTCCCTGTCGTTCTAAGAACATGGACGTAAAACATCAGTATTAATAAGATGTTCAAAAAACTTTTGGCTTTAAATATTTCTGATAAAGCTCAGAACTGCTTTGCCATAAAGTCAAAAACAGCATTATCCTCATCACCAATTGTGTCTGCAGGGAAATTAACCTTTGTCTGGTTCTGAGAACCTCGATACTGCCTGTGTAAAAAGGTCAGATTAGACGTGCATGCTCACGACAGCTCTGAGACCGAGGTGGCCCTCAACCTTGGCATGGTCATTTCCGAGAGAGAAATGGGCTGCCTCTCGTGTGTTACCCATCTCCCCACTCTGTGGCTACACTGAACAGCGCTAAGCCTTTAATCCCTGTTTAGGACTCTGCAGAGGGTCTTTATCAGACTATATTATTAGATAGCTCCTGGGGGCTTCTTGTCCTTTCCCACAGTCAGGCATGTAGTTAAGTGTAAGGTGGGATATGGTCACCATGGTATTGCAACACAGCATTATGGGAGGTTAGCAGTCAGCTGTGATAGACTTTGTAAGACGGATCTCCCTCATCACCATCTTGTGTTCTTTGTGGCATTTTTGCACACTGGCAGTTGCTGCCTGGTTTAAACACAGTCCCTGTGATTCTGTGTTTGGTTTTTGTTGGGATATCCTGATTGAGATTGACAGTAGGGGGTAATCCCCTTTATTATGTATATTTTTTTGTCTTTTTTTTACCCCTTTACTAGCTATTAGTAAAGGGTGTAGGGTGTTATTAGCACAGGTTAGAAATGCACAGCTTATATGAGGAATAAAATAATGGTTGTAATTATTTTATGTTCATACTTTTGTAATTAAATTGCATAGCTAATTTAAAATGTAGCATACCATTTTATTTATTATACACAACGGTCTTATTGGGTGTTGCGGTGGTTTAGGTTGGGCAGTTTTAAATACAATGCAGTACAATGGGATCCAAAGCAGCCGGCTGCATGGTCAGGCAGTTGCTATGAAGTGCAGTCATGGATGTTTCTACATCTTGGAGGATTAAAGATGGATGTAATGTTTAACATTTATTCTTTGTAATTATTTGTTTCTGATTTAAAATGTTAACAACAATGGAGAAATGAGCCAAATGCTTTTTTTTTACTCTTCATGAGTCAGTGTAATTATTTAGAACAGCTCAATGTGTACTGTGAATGTGACTTTGTGTTAAACCGAGACTGCTCTGGTTTTGCTCTGTGAAAGATCGTGTTGTGAAAAATCGTGTTGTGGACGAAAACCCCTCTGTGCTTTGCTTGGCTGTTGAGATTAATCTGATTATCATGGTTGCAGCAATTTACCAATTGCTTTACAATCACCAAGGGCAGTTTGTTCACTGCTTTAATGACATTTTCAGAAAATACTATTATACACGGCATATTTATGTTTGTTCACCAAATGGCAGCTCTAAGCTTTGTCCCAGTTGTATTTGACTTGTTTCTAGAAAAAAAAAACGGTCACTATTAAAGTACAATATAGATAAAGTCCCCTAACCCATGTAAAATATTAACATGATTTCAGCAATATGTTATGAAGCTTGTGTTCAAGGATCTGCTAAGCCTGTTTTCACTCTTGGGTCAGTTTGGATGTATTAAAAGGGAATTTCATTTTTTAATTTCAATTTCAAGTTTGTATTTGCTGTAAATAACATTTCTTGTGTAAACATGTTTGAAATCTTAATCCTTCTTACACTTCTGTAGCCATAGTTGTATCAAAAGATTTGCAAGTCAGCTTTGCGCTCATTGTCCTTGGTTTATGAATTGCTAATGTTTTCTCCGAAAGAGAAAGTTTTCAAACTGAACTGTTTTCTCTTGCATTAAACAGAAAGTTTTGTTTACGTCCGTAATGATATGTGACCACTAAAAGCAGTTGTTCAGCAACAAATCACTGTCAGTTGAATATAGCGTGTAAAAGTACAACATTGTACATATCTGTCCCTGTTTGTTGCCCCGCGGCTTGTTTTGTTTCATCTAGTAGGCCAAATTCCTGTCTAGTTTTTACGCGTGGAGCTCTTTGTTACCATCTACACGTGATGTTTTATATAATTTCTCACAGTGGACTGAGTGTGCTGGATTTAAAGAGTTCCGGGTCTTGAAGCATGTCTCTGATGGTGTGTGTTTGCTCCCCCAGACACACAGCTGTTCTTTGGTGCTGGAGTGAGGACACGCACGTGCAGTTCAGGATAGACACCTGTAGCTTGAGTGGTGTTTTAGAATCAGGAGTTCCACCCATCCTTCTCTTAATGATGTTTTAAAAGGAATGTCTGAAGTCCATTTACGGCAGTATCTGTGTTAAATTATCTGATTGCTAAACTTTGAGTCTGTGGCTTTAGAAAGTAGTGTGGGCAGACTTGTCTGTTTTAGGTGATTTTGAGTAGTACTCTGGAAGAGTATTGTGGGAGTATACTTTGGAGGATGTAGTCCACACGCATTCCAGACTAATGCTTTATTAATCTGGTGACTCAATTGGTAGAACAGCAGGCTGGGATGCAGATGTTTCCTGGTTCAAATCCCAGCCCTGCCACCAGGTGTGTCCTTGAGCAAGACACCCAGCGCTAGCTCATTGTAACGTATGTGAAATGTCAGTCTTTGGGTAAAAGCGTCTGCTAAATGAACAAATGTAATACTCTTAAGGTTCTGTTCTATGACTACACTGATACTACAGTCACATGGTTCTCTCTGCTTGTATGATAGTGCTGTACTTTGTGTCAGTTCTTCTCACCCATGAATTACATGTTGAAATACACCAGGCTAGTCTGTTGCTGTGACTCCTGTGTGTTTTTGTGTGAACTAGCGTGTTTTACACCATTGTAGTGCTGAGAGCATATGATATCACACCTCAAATAGCTTTGAGGGTGTGTGGATTAGCTGATATCACACCAGGATAGTTTCAATGGTTGTGGAGTAGCCTCTATTACATCAGGGTGCTGTGAAGTGCTTGCAAACCAGCTGGTATCTCATCCAAGTACTGTGGAGGGCCTGTGGACTAGCTGATATTACAACAAGGTGTGGTGGAGGGCCTGTGGACCATCTGATATCACACCAGGTAGTGTGGACTAACTGATATCTTACCAAGATGCTATGGAGGGCCTGTTAACTAAGTGATATCACACCAAGGTACTGTGGACCAGCTGATATCACACCAGGGTAGTGTGGACTAACTGAAATCAGTCTTGAATTTTTCGTCAGCAGCTGCTGGTGAGTATAATACATGGCACAGTGCTGTAGTCAGACATACAGCATTAGCAGAACTAGCAGAGCTCATTTCCTCAGCAGGGAAAGGAAAGCCTAAGAAGACTGAAAAAAGAAAGACATGATGGAGGATTAATGTGACAGGAAGGCTAGCCAGTCAATGAGTTTATATTACATTAGCAGATGTGTGTGGCTGTAATGGTACTCAGTGGGTCTCTGTTTACTTAAAATGCCCTGAAGCCCTTAACCTATAGTTTAGCATATAGTGTAAATGGACCAAACTGCTGCCAGAGCAGAAAGAAATTTGATGGTGGCCTTTCTGTGTTTTTAAATGGAGTCCCTCAGTGGTACTTTCAGCGTATATCACTGCCTTAACATTACACCTAAATACTGTGGATCTGTTTGACATTAAGAGCCATACACACACACACACACACACACACACACACACATATGCAGTATAAATCAAGGTACACCCACATACTGTAATTATGTGCATTAAATCACATGACAAAAATCTAATAACATTTCAGTACTGTTAAGAGGCTATTGGCTATATATATATATATATATATATATATATATACTCTATAGCCTAAAACAGCTGTCCTGTCATTTCCAATTTCAGTCACAGTCCATGAAGACTTGCTTGTACAGGCATCATACACGTTAATAACAACGCAAGGACAGGTCATGATCTTTCACTAAAGGACTGGAATATACTGTATATTTTAAGTGTACTGGTTTGCCAGACCTGACATACACAGATGAGCCAATCCTTTATGACCACTAACAGATTAAGCAAATAACATTAACTGGCATTGAAGCTTTTCCCCCATCATAACAATGGTGCCTGTGAAGGTCTGGGATATATCAGAACAACTACTTCTTGTAGTTGATGTGTTAGATGTGTGAGAAATGGGCAGGTGGAAAAACCGGAGTGACTTTGACAAGGGCCAAACTGTTGCGGCCAGACGACTGGGTTGGTGCATCTCCGAAGCAGCCAGGCTTATGAGGTGCTCCTGGGAAGCGGTGGTGAGTACCTACTGACAGTGGTCCAAAGAGCGACAAGCCACAAACTTACATTTTGGTGTTGGGCACTCAAGGCTCACTGATGTGGGAGAGTAATGAATGCTATCCTGTCGGTTCTGATCCGATAAAAGGTTACTGTGGCACAAGTCACAGAAACTGCTAATGAGGGTTATGGGTGGAACGTGTTACAACACACAGTGAAGTGCACTCTGCTGTGCTGACCACTGTCTACTGTTGAAAGCTTATAAGCATAAGAACTGGATGTTGGATATAGGTCTCTTCATCCAATGAGTCCTGTTTTCTTTAGCCTCATGTAATGGCTAGGTTCAGGTATGTGTGGACCATTTACCTGGGGAATGGATGGCACCAGGATGCACTGTGGGGTGAAGACAAGCTGGTGGAGGGAGTGTGATGATCTGGGTAACGTTCTGCTGGGAAGCCCTGGGTCTGGCTATTCATGTGGACATCATTGTGTTATGTAGAAGCTAAATAAGGATTGTAGCAGATCAGGTATAGCCCTTATTAGCAATGATGCAGTGCTTGGATAAAATAAAAGCCACACATTAATATTTTGTTGGACCGCCTTTGTCTTTGATTACAGCACACACTGTTTTAACAAGCTTATGCAACTTCTCAGCATTTATTTTCATCTACATCTGCATTAATTTTTACCAGTATGTTTTACTGGTGATGAGAGAGCCGAACCACTCTCCAAAATCTTCTCCAGAACATCCTAAAGGAGGGGGTTAAGGTCAGGACTCTGTGGTGGCCAGTTCACATGTCCAAGTGATTCCTTATGCTCCTTGAACCCCTGTTACACATTTTTAGCTTGATGAATCTTGGCATTGTCGGCCTGGAATATGCCTGTATTGTCAAGGAAGAAAAAAATCCACTGATGGGAGAACCTGCCCATTCAGTATATTCAGATACTCTGCTGACTTCATTTTATTACCGCATAATATTGCCAAGCTTAAACCAGAACAGTTGAAGCCATGACAGCTAATGCCAGCTAATAGCACTGCCTCCAGAGGCACACTTCCCAGATCTCAATCCAGTCCAGCATCTGTGGGATGTCCTATCCACATGTGGCTCCACCTTGAACCTTACAGCACTTAAAGCATCTGCTGCTAATGTCTTGGTGCCAGATACCACAAGATGTCTTCGGAGGTCTTGTAGAGTGCATATCTCTGTGGGACAGATCTGTTTTGGAAGCACACAGTGGAGCAGCAGCATCTTCTTTTTCCTCTTTCAACTGCTCCCTCTAGGGGTGGCCAGAGCAGATCCTACTAACATTCCTCTTCTCTCCAGTGCATACCTCCACCTCTTCAGGTTAATTTCCACTTGTTTCCTACTTTCACTACAGATCACCATGTCATCCGCAAACATCAGAGTCCATGGAGACTCCTGTCTGACCTCATCCGTCAGCTTGTCCATCACCATTGCAAACAAGAAGGGGCTGAGGGCCGATCCTTGATGCAATCCCACCTTTACCTTGAGCCAGTCCGTCATTCCTACCGCACACCTCACTGCTGTCATGCTGTCCTCATACATGTCTTGTACCACCCTCACATACTTCTCTGCTACTCCTGACTTCCTCATACATTACCACAGCTCCTCTCTAGAGCTCTTCTCTGTCATAAGCTTTTTCTAAGTCCACAAACACACAGTGCAACTCCTTCTGACCCTCTCTGTACTTCTTCATCAAC
>JABJVR010002099.1:0-17800 GCA_025773905.1 Chitala chitala
TGGGGGTGGGAGAATATGCTTTAAAGGCTTTACCAGAACCTGTAAATTTTTTGTGTGCTTGAGCAAATGCGGGAGGAAAGAAGTGGAGGGGGGAATAAATTTCTGCTGAAGCTGTGCTCTTTTAATTATTGTCAAATATCTTCACTCTGAACAGCGGCAAAGGAGCTCATTTATACTAACGAAGGTCTGAGCGTAGCGAGCCGTTGCATAGAGAGCGTGTTTGAGATAAGAGGGAGCGAGAGAGAAAGAAAGCAGGGTAGACATAGCCCGCTGGATGGGTGGTCGTATCAGCTGCTGCATAACAGAACAAATTAAACAAGGTCTGTAAAGGAAGGCCTGATGACATCATCAACCAGCGTCCATTCAGCAGACCTCTGTTAGGAATGGAAACAACATACATTACATAATTAATTTATGGTCCCTTTACATCAGTTTTTTACGAGGGGGAAAAAAACTAGAATTTCTATGTACGTCTTGACTTGTCCAGAGTTTCTTCCAACAAAAAAGATGAGACTCATTATTAGGCGAGATAAATGGAAGAAATATGGAAGGCATATGGTTATCTTTGTTATTACTTATTTTAGATATTTCTGCTCAATGTACTGGATAAAAATAGACTACAAGACTGGTCACAGAAAGAGCGCATTTGTAAAAGCAGCAGCTAAGCGCCTGAAAGCTTTAGTTTGCTCTATTCAAATGCAATATTTTTCTGTCCTTTCTTAAATTCTTTCAGTTCTCTCCCCTCATTCCCTTCACATGTGTGTTTGTGGTCAGAGGCATGTGACTGAATGCTACAGTGTAATGGCCTGGGTTAAGGTCAGTGTTCTTAGCTCTGTTCAGATTGTGGATGTTCTTGAAATGCTATTGGGTGCTTAATGGAAAAGTAGACCCTGTTCATGGGGCAGTCTAGACAGTCTGTACTTTTTTTTTTTCTTTTCTTTTGACAAAGGACACAACGGGTGCATTGAGCAAGTATTTCATGTTTTACATAGATTATTATCAACCTAAATTTATTGTGTGTGTGTGTGAATAAGGGATTATACCAGATTGATGATGTCATCTGGTTAAACACTCTAGTTATCTTACCCTAAAGTACCTTGTGCCTTTGATGCAGGAAATTGTTTAAGACAGCCTCTGACATATGCATAGCAGGAGGCCAGGGAAGACCTTTGTCATGGTTCAGTGCTCTTGGGGCAGCTTGTTAAAGCAGTTATTGGTGGTAGATTTACATAAAATTTCCAAGGGTATTAATGCACGCCACTGATTTGTGTCAAACTGGCATTGCCTCTGGGTTTGCAGGCATTAGAGAGAGTTAGCAGCGTGTGAACAAGCTGCGTGGGCGGGAGTGGCGTCTGACTGAGGTGGTGTCTCACCGTCAGGGTCACCCGTGAGCGTACTGTGTGTTTTTCCCAGGCAGAAAGGGCTAATAAAAGGCCAGGCGCTATGTTATTGGCTGGCGCAGAGTGAAGCTGTGCCAGGTAGAAATGTCGCAACCAGTCCCCGGGTCTCTCCTCAGGCTGTTCCCTGCAGCCAGACCGGTTCTGCAAACGGAGCCACGAAAGCTGTTAGCTTGTATTTGAAGAGAAGAGCAACAGGTTCCCTGAGCTCAGCGTGACTCTGCCTGTCTCTCTTTCATCACGTCGGTCCCGTGTTTTGGGTGTGGCACGCCCCTTCTTGCGCACAGGAGCGGGCGGCGTTTTGAATGAGCCGTGAGCACGGAGTTCCTTTAAACACGGATTTGCATGCCGTTCTGCCAAAACGAGCCCTCTGAGGGGTGGGACAGGGGTGGGGGGGTGCGGTCCTTGGATTTTTTTAAACCCCCCGTAGTGGTCTACAGCATGCCCCAGGGTAGAACTGCATGGTGCCACCTTTCATTAACTGCTCCACCAGAGTCAATCCTTTGAGCTCCAAAACCTGTCACTTGTGATCTTTTTGTAAGCACTATTTTCTTTTTTTCAGTTAAAACCAGTCTCCTCCTTCTGACAGACCTTACATCTCCAGCACAAGTTCTTTAACCTTTCAGGCTTTCAAGGCGGTGGCTATAACCTGACGACAGGCAGATGGTCTGTTACTCTCAGATCCTCTTATTTAAGGACAAGGGTAGATTCAGTTCCCTCTCACTTATGCAAATATGCAGTGAGAAGCTCGTCTTAGTTGTCCAAGTGGTTCATAATTAATATCACTCAGACCTGATCTCCATGCCAATTAGGAAGTCCCGAGTTAGGAAAGTTAATTTGTCGCTATGCAGGTCACGGCAGTCAGCTGCAGGAGCACCAAGAAGAGAACAAAGCTCTACACATTAATTCAGTGCATGCACATTCAGAATTATGAAGGGAGTCCTAGCCTGACTTTTGTGAAAAGTCCTGATTTTTTAAATGTTGCCTCACCCGGTGGTCCGGTGTCAAGATCTGAAGACATTTTGCATGCCTGCCCTGAAATTCAGTTACACACCAGGTCCAATTTGGCTCACAGACACAGAAACAAAATCAGAGGGCCAGCTGTACTCCCAAAAATATGGAATAGAATTTAAAGCTCCATTTCCATACAGTGTAAAAATCAGTGTGTTTGCAGAACTTGCTTGCTACAAAGAGTGGGGGGGGAAAAAAAAGTTCCAGTCACTTTTTTGTATTTCACGAAGTGTTCAATTAATTCAATTAAGGTAGTTACAGTGTCCTTTAAAATAGGGATTTATATTACATGGTTGTTGGCAGCAAGGGTTCTGATTGTAAAGGGTGGAAGAAATGTGGCCCTGGAAGCCAAAGTCTCCAGCAGCATCTATTGGATATGCTCAATTTGCTTTTATTATTAAACCAAATAGCAAACAAACAGGACAACATGCTGTTTTTAATTTGATTTTTAACTGCGCAATTCATTGTATTTGGGTTGGGAATGTGAAATAAATGTTTATTGTAAAAGAGATTTGACTGTTCAGTAACAGACAACCTCAGGGTATCTAAGAAATTGATTATAAAAAATCTTCCAGAACATTCAGCTCCTGTTCCACAAATCCGGTTTCCTTTCCCCTAGTAAATGCTTGGTAAATGGCCGTTTTTATTTTGCTAATTATTTAATTGGATCTAAGTAACCGAGGAAGTAACTGAGGTGTTTTTGGCCAGACTCTCTATAAACAGAGTGAAAAGCTCTGGTCACTCGCCTGGGCTGGTTCAGAGAAGAGCGTGAGAGGACTTGTGTGAGGCCAAGAGTGACACAAACACAGACACGGTATCCTTCATACTCTACAGATCTATCTGCAGCGGTGGAGAAGTTTGCCTACTCGCTGCAGGAGTTCCAGTTCGAGTGCATCGGCGACGTGGAGACGGACGACGAGGTTAACGTCGGTGAGTCGCCCTGGGCCCCCGCTCGGCTGTCCGGCCCGCCGGCCACGCCCGGCCTCAGCCTCGCGCCTCCCGCTGCCTGTGAATTATGACCTTTGCTTGGTATTTCTGAGAGCGATCCCAGGAGAATTTTGGCTGGCCTCTGACTGAAGCGAAGGACTCTTATTTATTCCCTGACATAAGGACAAGTATTGATTTATATCTGCGCTTCTGGGGGAAAATGTTTCTGTGACAGAGTGCTTGATAAGGCTGATTTCAAATTGTAGGAGTATGAGGTACACGTACATACATGTGTATTTTATATGGTGTATATGATGAAAAAGTCAAAGGCTAAAACACTATGCACTATTATCTTACTTGTAATACAGGTGTGCAACTGGGAGAGCACAGACATTTGTGTCAAACAAATAACAGGCATGTTGCTTTGGATGAAAACAGACTGGTAAGAAGGATTAGATGTGCACTTTAACATCCTATTTGTTAATCCCTCAGAAAAGCACATGGTTTTTTTGGATCAAGAACAAACAAAAGCTAGGATGCAAAAGCAGCTTTGTGGACAGGAACCGTTGCCCTGGTGACCAGTGTGCCGCATCCTTCCATTCTGCATTTTTTCACGTACATAGTCATCCTTTTAGCTGTTTGTTGTGCTTTATGTATCTTTTTTCCACTGGGGTAATTTTGTTCCGTTATGTCAGCTTTTTAGTTTTCTTCTTGCAGTGGAGCTGGCCACTGTTTCCATTGTGCCGGGCGAAGCGGAAACGTACAGCAAGTTACAACGGCTCAGTTCACCCGCACGCGCAGCGCGGCCATCGTTTCAAAAACAGCAAAGTGCGCGTTCAACGCGTCGCCGGTTCCGCAAGCCCGCATCCCACTGGGTGGAAGTTCCTCGCGGGCCGGTCCCAGAGGAGAAGGCAGCTGGTGGCGGTCATTCAAAGTCTTGATTGACATCCTGGAGCTTTACAGGGAGCACCTGCATGTAGCTGTATGACATGCAGATGAGCCTGTGTGTCAGGGGAGTAGACATCTCGCTGGGATGTAGGCCGCTAGCGCACACACTATTTTTAGTCCTTCATCACAGTAAGCGCTGATGGCTTGTCTGAGACACAAGCAGCACTGACATGAATTTTTTTTTTTTTTTAACAGGCTTTAGATAAATTCTGAAAGCACGCGAAACCTTAGTTAACGCTGACGCGGTGGTGATACCTTCAGACTTTCTGAAAAAGACTTTAAGTTCCCTGGGAGGTGGGGGAGGGGCACTATCCTGAAAAGTTTTTCCAGTTTACACCAATGCCCTTGTGATCTCACATAGTCTAGCACTAAAGGCCAGAATTACACAGAGAACAGAAAAATGTAATTGTCTACTGAAATCAATCTAGTCATCAATGAGGAGCAGCTTTCTGACTGACTTGCTTGGACCTTGGCAGGAGTCCAGAGAGGGACCCTTGATGTGGCTTTGGGTCCATCTACTTTGAAGCTCTGGAGTCTCCCTCCTATGAAACATGGCCGTCCTGCCTGCCTTCGCCTGACCTCATATCGATTTTCCCCCAGGCTTCCTCTGGTGACATTCAGAAATCACGCCAGTTATCTGGAAATCAATCCCAAAGCAAGATTGATACGGCCGTAAAAAATATTAATTGTATAACAATGGAAGGATGGAAAGTATGGCCTTCGAAGGTCACGGCTTGTTGCGCCAGCTGCAAACTTTTGATGGAGCGGCTCGTGGTGGCGCGTGTGTGCGGAACCTGACGGCGTGAGGCCTCGGGAAGCGTACTCGGTGTGATGTTGGCGTGGCTGAACCACATCCTGTACTTCTGAAACTGGATATTTTGCATGTCAGTATAACGCCTCGGTGAATAACTTATAATAACTCGTAATAAGGGTATGACTGTGAGTGGGAGGAATGGCAGAAGAAATTGAAATTAACATCATTATTTACCTTCTACACTAGACGATGGCATAAATTAGATTAACATCAGCAGTTGCCGTGGCAGCCGTTTCCTTGGGAGTTCAGGAAAGGCATGAGATTGAAGACTTGCTAGTTTGGTTGCTTCCCACACGTTGAACCCCGTGACTGGCAGGAGACTGAGAAGAATCCGTGACTATCACTTACTGTTGATAATGGCGTACTGTGTCTCATTTGTCCACTTGTCATGCTAATATGTACAGTCACAGTCCTGTGACGTCTGAGTGTTTGGGAAGCAGCAGGGGGAGCATGACAATGACTCGTTAAACTGCTGTCATGGGTGTTACCTGCCCCCCCCCCACACACACACGCACACACGTAAACCTCACATGTCTGAAGTGTAAACGGGTGGCCAGCTGCACACAGCGTTTCTGATGGTGGATGCTGCTGTTTTGGGCCTGTTGCAGTGTTAGTTGCGGTTTCTCAGGAAAGTGTTATGGCTGATGCAGGACAGTGGGGAGTTTTGTTTGATCTGTGATATAATTTGTGGCAGGGGAGAGCTGTGACAAAAGGATGCATCTTCACTGTGCTGTGCCCACTTGAGTTAGTATGAAACAGCACATCACAGTTTTTCCCTCAGCAATATAAAGACCTTTCTGGTTACACTTCTCTTCCACACAGGTCTGCATTAACTGGTACCATTTGTGTTGTGTTCTGTAATTTACACTGGTCCAGAGTACAGTAACTTGGTGTCTCCTGATGTTCGTGTCTACAGACCTTTCTACAAGAAGCTTTTTAATAATCGTGTTGCTTAATTTACAGTATAGGTGTACTTTTTACCTGAAGTGGGCCATTCAATAACTAAAAATCCAACTTACCAAACTGGTTGAGTTGATATAGATATTTAAATGTCACAGCACATCCCAAAAGAATTCTTTGGTGTGAAACTGGGGTAAGACTTAAGGGAAAATAGGTCAGATTCTGTCATTCTCACTGCTATTGTAAGTCTTGGACCAAACTATAATCTTATCACAATGAAGAATCTGAATTTTATCTGCTTTTTTTTTCCCTTTTCAGCTCAGTCCTTCAAGGAGTTTTCCCAGCTTTTAAAAACAGTAGAGGAAGAACGACGACGTTTGGTGAGATTACATTCTTTGTAACACCTCCCTCCTTCCTTTTTATGGTTTGTTGTATCATAATTATGAGTAAGACACTGACAACATTTGTACATTTAAATATTTCCAATGCGCATCACATGCGCTTAAGCCTGATGCTGTCTTTACTAAGCCACATGGGATTGCTGTCTGTGGCACACTTTTTAGTAATGTCCGAAACGTTAGGCCTTACTGCACCTCTTAAACTGTCGCTTTGGCTTGGAAGCTGGGAGGAAACTGATCTGGATTAACCACAAGGTTTGGATTGTTTCCCCAGTTACTGTTGATTTTTTTTCTTTGTTGTGTGTTTTAGATGGGGTTGTTTTTGTCATGAATTTACGCTTTTCATACACACGACCTTGTAGGTTGAGACTAATGTCATTTTGGATAATTTTGAAGTCATTAGAGACAACGATGCTGATTTTGCCACTGCTAGTGATCTAAGACGTGTTGCTGTATTATTTTCATCTGACAGGTAATGACTTCATCACGATAATGATCTAATTAGTCCGACCGTGTTTCTGAAAGGTCTCCTTCCAGTAAGTAGTGCAGAACGGTTAACCCGTAGGGGATGTCTAGTCCTGGGCCCAGGGATTATACATGAGCTCTTTAAACTTGCACAGGGTCCAGGCCTAACCAGGTGCGACCATTTTAATTTTCCTTTTGTGTAACAGCAGGGAAGCACCTCTTGGACTTCAAACCTCAAAGCGTAGTCACAGTCAGCCTTAAACGACCCCTGTGAATGATATTGAGAGCCAAGAAAGACATCACTGTAGAGCCAACGCACTCCGTGACTACCCTGACCTAAACAAAAAAGTTAAATAATGAAAAAAAAATGGCACACGATGTCTTTATCTCTTCCTTGGGCACAGATAAAGATGCATTTGGTTATTTGTTACTTTCGGTCACATAGCAAATGACTTAAGTTTCACTTACACTGGCCTGGCTTCAATGCACTTGGCCTCTTGGCAGTCATTGTTCTTGTGACTCTTATCTGTCTGTGCCTTTTAGGGGGACTACAGCAGGACTAATGATGATAGGCCGGTTGTTGCGGTGGGACATGTTAGCTGCAGGACCAGTGTGTTTCTCAAATCTATGACTGCTAACCGCTCTTCATCCTTCACAGTGTGCAGAGCTTTGCAAATGGGTCCGATGTATTAAAGCTAAATTTGTTTGTTTAACCTTTCCTGGACAGACTTCTCATCCTTTGATTGTATTTACAAGGACTTGGTGAGTTAATTAAGGTTGCTGACAGTAGCACTGTTTAGCTCTTAATTTTGACAGTATAAACCCAGGGATCCCAATTAAAGTGCCTGATAATTAGACAAATTCAGTAATTGTCTACAGCATGTCTTTGCAACTGTCACAGGTGAGGGGGTAAGGGGGGTCTTACACAGAACTTGTACCTGGGCCCTTGTAAATTTGCCCACTCTGACCAATATACTGAGTCTGGTTGTAATTATAATCAGTGTTGGTGTTTACTGGGCATCTCATTCTATGCTGTGCTGTACTGTGACTGTTTTGCCAGGCTGCTACAGAGTTTATCAGTGGGTCACCCTGATGACGGCCTCACCCCTTCAACTGAAGGAGTACCTGCGCTACACTTGCCTTTCCAGGTTTACCTGTGGATGGCTTTTGTGTGTATATATATATATATATATATATATATATATATATATATACAATTCTTTATGAAGGCACGAAAGCCCGAGGGCCCCACCCCCGACCACCCCCGGTCAAATGTCTGTCTGTCTTCTTAAGTTAGTGTAGACAAAGTGGGTATGAGGCCAGGTTAAAGTTTGGTACCACATAAACCTCTCTACAAAAAGTTCTCCTTTCAGGATGCTTTTATTAACATCTATTTTCCATGACTTTCGGTATTGTCTTCCAGGTTCAGTTCAGGCCTTCTTTTCTGAAGATGGAGTACACACAGTTTGAGATATGCTGTGACTTGGGTATTTCAGCATGTAGTCTACAGAAGGTATTTAATTAAAGATGTCATTGTATCATGAAGGCTGGAAGCTGAGAAATGACACTGTTATGTAGTATTTATGAGGTCATCCAAGGTGAGTTTTTGTATCTGAGGGAATTATTGCATCATGTGACACGAGAGAACCACCATTAATTCTGGACAGTGTTTTAAGAAAAGCTTGTAGTTTTTCTGACTGTTAAACAGCATATGCTGAAATTTACTGTCACTTGGTATGTGTGTAGCTTACTAAGAGATGCCTGGTCTTCTGGGCTTTTTACTTGGATTCAGGTTTATCTGAAAACAAAGGGCTGTTTTTTGTGTTTATGAGTCATCCTCCATCAGGGATTGGTTTGATGCAGCCCTGTTGCATATGTAGGCAGACTGCAGTGTGGTGAGCTGGAATCCAGATGGATACAAGGTTCTCAGGGATGCTCCATTCTTCTGGCTTTAGCTCAAAACTTGGGCGTGGGTGGGCAAGCGAGGGGGGGAGGCCTCGGGGCATAAAAACAAAATGCTTATGGCACAACTGTATTTGATAAGCAATAAAACCACCGGCAACAGATTGGAGCAGATTTACTTTATGAGGCCTGCCTTTTGTTTTAGTTACACATTCTGTAGGCCACTTTGCAACATGTCCACATTCATTTTATCAAGCTTAGCGTTTGTTGTAAGGCCCCCACACAAACAGTGCACAGTGACCGGAGTGCGCAGCATGTGACCAGAGTGCGCAGCATGTGACCAGAGTGCGCAGCATGTGACCAGAGTGCGCAGAACCATGGTTTGTTTGCAGAACATTTTAGGCAATGAAAAGCATATGTAAAATTTACCTATAATATCGAAATTTTTTACGTTGTCACCAATTTATTTTTGCACAGTGAATAGCACTAGTGTATTAATAACATCCATTAGGGATTTCACTTTCTAGTCAATACCTGTATTTCTGAGCCAGTTTCTAAATAACATGTAATTTCCTAAATCTTTGCTGTAATTATTCCACTCTGACTTTCTGAAAATGAAATTAAGTCTGGAAGTGTGAGTATATCTTTGGAAATGGATTAGCACATTCCTTCATTAATTTTTATCACTCTGAATGAAATAGTTTGTATGAAACTGCATTGAAAAAATGTCAGAATCTAATTTTGGCTGTGTAGTTATTTAGTATATTATACTGAACTTGGTTCTATGAAACTCAATTAATATGTGGCCCTTAAGGCTGAATTGGTACTTTCAACTCCAGAACACTTTCTACATAAGGCAGTTAATTTCCACACAAACCAAGTTTAATGCAATTAAATCACATTTTAATTATACTTGCATCAAAGATTGCTTTTATTATTACATATATTTTTACAGTTTTCAACTGCAAACTATTGTAGAGGTGTGTTATGAGGTTACCATGACAAACACACTTGCTTTGAAATCTCTGGGTCCTAGATGAACCCATATTTGGAGCAGAAGTACTCAGGCCAAACGTGGAGGGGGATAAGAGGCAGGGGGTCATATGAATTTAACAGTTTATTTAGTTATATAAGCTAATCATGACACCCTTAACAAAATAAAAGAGTTTAAAAGTGGTATCAGGGATGCTCTTGCCCCACGGAAAGTGGGAAATTTTAAAGGTTATAGCTGTTATCGAACCTGTTCTACAGTCTGCTGCATGATGCCAAGTTGCAAAATAGCTCTGTAAATCAAACAACAGTTCCCTCCAAAAAAAGCCTCTTTCAACATAGACCTACGCAGAAGCAAACAGAGATTTGAGATGCTCAGAGGAGCACCCTCGCAATGTTAATCCTGTCACAAGTTTCACATTATAAGGGATACTGTGTGCTCTAATTAAGAGTTGTATGTTTTTGTGAAGGAAAGGTAAGTGTGTGTATTCCGCAGTGTCCATGGTATGACACACTGTATATGTACTTTTAAATACTTTAAAGAGAGGTGTACCTTTATTTTAATGTGTTTTTATCTGCACTTTTAAAATCTCTTTTCTATCATATCTTATACTTTCTCCATGTTCTGCTCAAATGACTTGTCTGTACCCATATACTGGAGAGCTGCTCCCTTAAGCGTTATACACACAAGAAAGCTTATCTGCAATTTTATTGATTTACCTCTTGCTCCTGAGTCAAGGCCAAACCTGTATAACTTAGCTATCATCGTGAAGACTTATCCATTGATTAGAGCTACTTTTAATAATAAAAGTGATAAAGATTTATAGAATGCTAACACAGGTGCACACTTGTATAAACATATCATGCAGTTTGGTATGGAGCATAGCACACTGTATTACATCATGGTAAAGAACTGGGTAAGGCCTGTTTTTTTTTTTTTTTTTCTTTCCCCCACCCAGACAGCCGTCCGGCACATGTATCATTAGCGTTTATCTGATCTTAACAGCACCGGTTACTCTGTAGAGTGCAAAGTAGAACCACACACACACACACACACACACACACACACACACACACACACACACACACACACACACACACACACACACACAAGACCATGACTTCACACACAGATTGAATCCCACTGGTCTCAGTGCTTTGAGGCTTCAATGCAAGACAAGTGTGCCCACGCTTTTGATTTATGAGTATGACGTGCTTAAAAATGAATGTAGATTGTAAGTATCTTTCTTTTGTAAGGCTAAGATTGTCAAACTTTGATTTCAGATACAGAACGCAGGTGACGTGCTGATCTCCCCGCTGGAGAGGTTCCGGAGAGTTCAGATCGACGCTGCCAGAGTGAGTCAATGTAACTTCCAAAAAACACCTGTGAAAAACAAGGCACAGCGATCACCTCACATTATTCAGCTGCGCCTTGAAAACTTTAACTGGAAATTACAAATAGCAGTTATGGTGTTAAATCACAATGATTGATGGTAACACGTTATTTGTCAAATAGCTCCAAATTCTCGAGAAAATTGTTTCCTCTTATCACAGAAAGTGAAAGAATTACCAGTCAATTTACAATGGATCTTTCAGATTTTTTTTTCTAAGAATTGGTCAAAAATTCCATGTCATATATTTTCTGGAAACCAGTGGGAGTTCTGAGGTATAATATGCTGGTTGCCATCATTTTGTAAAGAGAAAAGAACAGCACAACACAGTGTTTAGCGTTTCTCAAAGTGATATTACACTGCAGGCTTTCTGTGCACTTTGAAGCATAAAGAAAATTAAGTTAGATTTTTTCATTTTGTGTGGTTTCTTAAGGTCAGGATAATTGAGCAGATAGTGTTAGTGTCCAGCACAAATGAGAGATGAGCTGTTAGATCCATGGCACCAAGAGCAGGTCAAGTAGGTTCACATTAGCTGCTCCGGACTGGGCGACAGCACCGGTTCTGCCTCTTAAAGATTCTGTGTGCTGCTCTTAGGGCTTCACATATTAATCTTAGACTGCTTTTAGGTAGTAATGTATTAAATTCAAGGTATCAGAATGAGGAGTGGGCAGACTCTCCTTCACCCCTCCAGATCACATTTGGTTGATGCTTACATTGGGTTTCTAGTGGATACAACCAGATGTCATCGATGCATTTATGGAGATAACATAAACCAGGCAAAGTGTGTGCAGCTCTTGGAAGGAACCCAGGCCCAGATCTGCCGCTGAACAGCTGCGGGTGGAGTTATTGGTAACGTGTGCTCCGGTTCCATCCATGGATGCGCGGCCCACGTTTGCTTTCGTGTTAAATGATTACGAGCTTTCCCACGAAAACTTGCTGTTTATTGAGTGAATAGAATGGGTCAAGGCTGACAAAATTACTGCATACTCAGTAATATGTTTACTGGGTTGTACAGTGGAACTGTACTCATAAACCCAGGTGCAAGTTTAAGGAATGCCTCTATATAACACTACTAAAAACTGGAACCTATATGTGTGTGTGTGTGTTAAATCTCAATTATTGAATAAGTGCTACATTATCTGCATTTGTTATGCACCTAATACCTTCATATATTTGTAAGTAATTTTATTAGTAAGATGATTGGTAGATTGAATGTGACAGAGCCAGTGAACATCTGGAATCATTGCAGCATCTTACTGTTCCTGCTAAGTACATTTTCATTGTTCTTACTCTCTGGTTTTAATTAGAAACTAATGTGATGATAACAGAGCTGCATTACCTGGGCTTGTCTGTCTTGGATGATGACAGGGATGATGTTGTACTGAAAGCAGAGCGTGGGCTGGGTAAAGGACCACCTTCTGCAGATTTAACATCTCTGTCCACTTTGTGCTCAGATGGCTGCATTTAACCAATTTAACTTTGTTCATATGCGTTCAATGCCTTTATTGTGGATTAAAAATCCAAAAAATGCACGTAATCTGTACTTTACCATGCACCGTTATGAACGTGTGTCCACCGTTGCTGAATTCTCAATTGTACTGCATTACACACAGAGAGGTGTATCAAGAGATCCCTGGCATCCTACAAAACCTGAACTTGCAGGAGAATCATCTTGATGGACAGTGGACATCCCATCCCATAAAAAAGCAGCAGCTCCCAGCTGCTAAAACGAATAGAATTTTTCTTTCTTGCTTTGACTTGAAGTATCAACATTTTAAGCCCTCAGGTCAGAACACAAAAATATTACCTGTCTGGTATGTCCTGTCTGTGAAAATGTAGGCCACAGCTCCCCAGAGTGTTGCAGTTCTACTTGTTAAAATACTTCAACATTTGCTGATAAAGTACTGAGTATGCCTGTTGACGTGCATCGTGGAACGTACCTGTGTACCTTCATTCTCCAGTGTGATAACAGTAGAACATTACAATAATTTATTTAGATGCAACAAAGCATTATTATTATTTAGGAGCATACCTGTGACGGAGGCGCGATGTGTTCAAAATGTTATGATACATTCAGCGGTGTTTCAAAGCAGATGTTTGTGTTTATTCAGTGTTAATTAGTGCTATTAGTATGTTTCATTATCGTACACAAGGGGGTGAGGGTTCAAGGAAAGTTCATATTCATATAAAGCCAATGGCTGGATTCCCCTCTGCTTTAGATATTTATTGACTCTCAGGATAAGAGCCTTTGGGTTCATGGGTTCAGAACGTCAGCACCAGTAGCAGTGATTCATGTTTCTGTGATTATGGATTGGCAGCCTATTTAGGTGGCTACTTCTAGACAAAAACTATGAATCACGTTTTAAGTGCTTTCCCATACTCTTCTATATAAGTATCTTTTTGTGAAACAGTTGGCTTATAGCACTGAAAGTTCTGTTTTAGTGCCCTTTATATAGCGTAGTGTCATATTCACAGTATCACACTGAAATGTTCCACTACAAATACTGGAGGCAACTGGTAGTTTAGCTGCTGATTTGTACTGCAGTGGTGGACACACGTTGTTATTGCTACTGCCATGAACTTGTGGTTTTTGATGTATTATGCATTATTGTTCTGCTGTGAAAGAAATACAGGAGAAACACCAAAGTGAAAGAAAAGCTTTGCATGGAAAAGTTTGGTTGAAACTCCTTTTGTGAGTTTGGCCCAGTTTTTTAAACTTTACTTTTGACATTCCCAAAACCACAGGCATTGCAACTTTGACCCTCTGTGAGCTCATAAGGGTTATGAATGTATGTTTATAACCAAATTTAGGATGTAATGTGTTAAGGTTAACAAATGACCAGTTTGCTACCTTTGGCAAGATTTTAGATGGTGCCTTTTACATTGCAGCCAGTCTCACTACCAGGCACTGCAGTGGTGCCCCTATGGACGGATGACGCCCCTAGAATTTGCCTATATGGCATATGCCCATGGTCGGCTCTGCCTGTGATGAGAGATCTCTATTTTGCATGGGCAGATGTTTTCTGCTTTTTCTTATAATCACGATGTGAATTACAATTCCGCTGCACAACCGTGTCTTTCGCACTGTCTGATAAGAGAGCCGTATCTCCTTGTGTTACAGCCTCCACTACAATTAAAGGTTTTTAGTGCGTTTCCCACCGGAGCACCTTAGCGTTGTTCAGAGACAGCTGCAACAAGCCAAACTTGAGTTTTAACGGGAAAACACGAACAGGACGCGCAGAACTTTGTCAGGCCATATGGTTGAATTGTGCCGTTCTGTCTACTGGCTAATTATGACTGATAGCTGTAAGTAAAGACCAGGCTCCCTTGTAGTTCTGCGTTTCTTCTGGAAAGAGACACCTGCAGGCTTGAAGGTTTCAGCTGGTTGTGTGATGTAGCAGTTTTGGGGTAACAGATCACAGCACCACATTCTGGGGGTGATTGAAGTGGTGGGGAGAGACTGAAAAGCCAGATAAGCCCCACCCCAGGGTGGAGCCAGGCTTGTGCTGCTTGCACTGCATTCACACAGGATGGCGTGGTGGTCGGCAACAGCTGGTGGTGGATGGAGCCATGCCGCACCTGGGAAGACTGTTTCTGCCTGGGCAGGTCCTCATTAGAGCCTGTAAGCAGAGTATGTGCTGTAGCAGAATGTGAGAGCACCTGTCTTGTCTCCGCCCTCTGTTAAACTGTTAGGATTTAAGTGTCCAGTTGCGTCGCTCCCTCCGGACACACGGGGGCCTGCTTGACTCCACCGGTTTAATGGTTACGTTTCACGAACCCCAGACATATTGCTACAGGCAGCAGAAAAGTGCCTGGGTGTAAGAAGGGAGTATCCTTCCTAATTATAATTAAAGGTGGATAGTTCGATGTTAGGTTAAACAGTGAAATGTACATTAGGATAATTGCAGAAAATAATTTGCACAGGAGATTTTTCATATAATACAATGTTTCTGTTCCATTGTGTCTGTTCAGATAACAAATTCCAACACTGCATTCACGATATATGGATGTATAACAATTCCTTCCCACAGATTGTCTCACATGCTCAAACATGAAACCCAGGTGCCCACCCCCCGGCTGAGCTGCTTCTGTCATTTATTGGTGCATAACACTACTGGAACTATTACTCAGAATAGCATGTTATTTTTGGCTCTTGCCTTGTATCCCTTTTTGTGTAGTTAATAGCAGAAGTATGAAATGAGGGCGTGGGATTAGAACTCCACCTAGTGGCTGTGTAGTGAAATCACTCGCAGTACTGATTATACAGCACTTCATAGTAAGGCTTTCCTAGACGTTATGTCCATTGAAACTGAGAGAGCACGTGTTCTGACTGAGTGTTTAATCTTTGTCATTTTTTAATTTCAATATTTAAAACAAATGGGTATCGTTGTATCCAGTAATTCAGATGCAATAGCATAACAGTGAAGTCATTTATCGAACACGGCAGCAGAACCGACGCGGAACTCAATGAATCATCCTCGAATTTAAATGAAATATCATTTAGTTTTCTGTTTCAGTATGTTAAAGAAAATTTATATAGCATTTGTATCATAGTTAATCTTTTTATCAATTTGCCTGTATTTAACCCCCATAAGACAAATTATACAAACTAATCTTATGTATCCCAAAAGCACGTCAATAACGGTAATCTGTTATTTTGCAATGCCGAGGGGACTGAACGTGCTTAAGTGTATGCCACAAAATCGTGCACGTTTGGTTACTGAACAGAAGACTGGGCAGTGGACTTCTGTCCATACGTATACTTCTGTGTAAAGTTTGAATGTCCGCCATCAATCTACCGTCTGAGCACGTTCACAGTTCGGTTTTTCTGATTTGCAGGAAGGCAAGAAGAAGTTTGACAAGGAGTCCGAAAAATATTACTCCGCTTTAGAGAAGCATCTTAATTTGTCACCGAAAAAGAAAGACACGATTTTACAGGAGGTAATCTGCCTTTCTGTGGAAAACTTACCCTATCAGCACACAGTACACTGACATTTTTAGATCAACTAACACAGCAATCAAAGGAAAGCCTCACCTTTCTTACAGTAATGAGTCTGTTCAGGAATGGGTGTGACCAGCAACCCTGATAGGTATTTAGTGATAGAATCTTCCCCACTTCCATCAAACTGAAGAAGCCTTTTGGTAAAAGGTGAAACGTTTCTGCAAAATGAGAAAGAAATCCAGTTGATTAGACTCAACTTCCAGATTACCCCACCTGGACTACTGAATCTTCATAGACAGCAATCAAATGACTAATATTAAATATTTAACCTACTGTACTATGGCAAAATTTAGGTATCTATACCTATTAACTTTATAGCCTCTTTGTTTTCAGTTTTGACTAGGTTTCATAATGTAGCTATTGTGCATCCTTACGTGCTGTTCCTAATGCCCATTACATATAAAGT
This sequence comes from Chitala chitala, assembly GCA_025773905.1. Classification (NCBI taxonomy): domain Eukaryota; kingdom Metazoa; phylum Chordata; class Actinopteri; order Osteoglossiformes; family Notopteridae; genus Chitala; species Chitala chitala. Next base: position 16,552 of record JABJVR010002099.1, read on the forward strand.
GTAAACTGAAACCCTAAGGAACATAAAGAACAGCATTATCAGATTTGGTGTATGTTGGGTAAATAACCAGATAATCTATCTTTACCGCTCATAGGCAGATGCACAGATTGACAAAGACAAGCAGGCCTTCTACGACGCCTCTCTGGAATACGTCTTCAAAATCCAAGAAGTGCAAGAACGGAAGAAATTTGAGTTTGTCGAGCCCGTAAGTTACACCTGCGGGCGTATGCTTATCACTGCTGGGATAGCCTTTGAGAAAATGTTCCTCCGTACCGCCTGCCTAGATCGCAGCACAAGAAAGTGCGCGGCAAAACAGATTCGCATCTTTACAAGTTCGTTGGCTTTGGAGTCTTGCTGTCAAAGTGTGATCGGGGATGGTAGAGATAAAAGGAGCTGCTGCTGATACCTGGGGGGGGGGGGTTTATCCTGATGTGGCATGACATTGCTTGTGCTGCTGTCCTGCCACTCATGACGGTAGGTGAGGGAACGCTGCTAAGCCGTTTCACCGATAAGCGTCACTGTCAATCTGAATGGCAGTCTGTCATTAGCGTGCAGGTCCCCTAAGATGTTCACTTCCCCCTTTGCTTAGATGTGAAACACTGTGTTATGCCTGACGGCTGATGAATCATAGAAATTTAGCCTGGAAAAACTGGTGAAGGTCAGGGAAACAGTTTATCCGCACTGCTGATCTTACTGTTGAACTCTATTGTTTTGTCGTTAGACATTCATTATAGTATAGTGCATGCACATACCAGAGATGTAGTGCTGTGTATGTGCAGGAATATGCCATATAACCACCTCAAAATGGATGTACTCTATACCCTCCTTAAAAATTCTGGAGTGTTTTGTGAGGAGTTGTAGGCTTGAAAACTACAAAATGACTATAATTGTTTTACAAAAAACTGTATACCACTGGATAGAAGGAACAGTATACCCACGTACCCAAACACCACTACATTACTGCATAGAAGGAACAGTATACCCACCTACCCAGACACCACTACACCACTGGATAGAAGGAACAGTATACCCACGTACCCAAACACCACTACATTACTGCATAGAAGGAACAGTATACCCACCTACCCAGACACCACTACACCACTGGATAGAAGGAACAGTATACCCACTTACCCAGACACCACTACACCACTGGATAGAAGGAACAGTACACCCACGTACCCAAACACCACTACATTACTGCATAGAAGGAACAGTATACCCACCTACCCAGACACCACTACACCAC
>JABJVR010002102.1:0-17955 GCA_025773905.1 Chitala chitala
TCTCTCATCTGTCCAAAGGAAATTCTCCCAGAAGATTTGTGGTTTGTCAATATGCATTTTGACAAATTTCAATCTGGATTTTTTATGATTTGCTTTCAACAGTGGAGTCCTCCTGGGTCGCCTTCCATTAAGTCAATTTTTGCTCAAACAGGGGGAGGATAGCGTGACCTGACACTGATGTACCTTGACCTTGGATTTCACCTTGAATCTCTTTGGAAGTTGTCCTCGGTTCTTTGGTTACCACTCGTATTATCCTTCTGTGCAATTTGACATCAGTTTTCCTCTTGTGGCCACATCCAGGGGGATTGGCTACAGTCCCATGGACCCTAAATGTTTTAATAATGTTTGCACCTGTAATCACAGGAACATTAAGCTGCTTGGAGATGGTCTTATAACCTTTACCTTTAATATGTTTATCAATAATTTTCTTTCTGATCTCCTCAGACAACGCTTTCCTTTGTTTTCTCTGGTCCGTGTTTAGTGTGGGACACACCATGATACCAAACAGCAGAATGATTACTTTCCACCATTTAAATAAGATGACTAACTGATTGCAAGATTGAAGACACCTCTGGTGCTAATTACAGGACACACTTTAGTTTAACATGTTGCTATGGTCACATTATTTTCAATCTTTTCAGGGGTACCATAATTTTTGTCCAGGCCAGTTTAATTAGTTTGGTTTTTAAATTATTCCATTGAATCACAATTCAACACCAACATCTGATTTTCATTAGTCAATGTTCATTAAATTATTTATTATTACTTTTGGCAGTTTAAAGTTATTTCAGTGACCAGTGTGGGTTTTTCTTTCTTTAATAGAATGGTACCAACAAGTTCATCCATGTGTATAATTTCAGCATTTGACACCACAGCATAAGCCTTAAAAAATTTTATTTCCTCTTTAATAAAGACCATAAATAACAAAGAATGCATAACATTTTCAGGGCCGTAATTAATTGTAATTCTTTTACATGTTATACTATATAAATAAATAGCTGCTGTCACTTCCTGATTGTATGTAACAGCACCACCCAGTCATTAGCCCCATGATCATTAGCCACAGGTTGGTCATTACCTACCTTTAGTTTATTTTTTCCACGGACTCGGGTTTTTCTATACCATGACATCCCATAAATCACACAATTGCTAAAAATTAGGATTTGTAAAGACAACATAGTATAGTTTTTATTTTTCTACCAGGACTTGAACATGTACCTTCCTGTAGGGTTCTGTGTGCTCGAAATATAATCCAGTTTCCTATAATAAGATTGTCAGTTACAATATGAGACGAGACTTGTATAACTTGCTTTTTGCAGAATGTTTACTCATTAGGAAAAAAATCTGATTTAGTTAATGGTGTCTGACACCGAGTCTGGCTTTAACAGAAAAAGGGCTTAAACCCAACAACACTGTTTTTACTTAAAGTGTTCCCTACTGTTTTCAAATCCTTACATGAATCTTGTTCTTTGTGTGTGGTAGCAGCCTGGCAGCAGTCTTTCACATGACTTTCAGATGAATTAAAAACTGTACGTGAATTTTAAAACATTCAAAGTCGCGTTGCTTAAAACATTTCAGACATTTGAACCTAAGCAGCATCTGACTGTCCTGTGCATTCTTACACACCAAAGCAGTGGAAACCTTTCATTGTTGAAATTTCTACAAGCGATGCAGAGAACAGGACTGTGTTTGTGCTTCTTTGTCTAAAGCTGATTTTGACATGGTTTACTAAATAGGCATGAGTTTGGTTTAGCTCTTATCTCTTTATTAATATGTTCAATATTGCTAGTAATGGTACTACAAGGAATCTGTCCTTCATTGATTGCTATCCTCCTTATATAGGCTGCCTTAAGGTAATATGCAAATAGTATTAATCTTTCATATTTCAATGATACTTGTACTTTTCTGTAACATTAGAGTTATGCCTGTGGGATTATATATTCTGGAATTACAATTTTGGGGGGGTATGGTAACTCACGAAGCAATGGATGGGAGTTTGAATGTTTGCAGGTGGGATTTTTTTTTAACCCTTTCATGCATGAATTATTTTTTTTATTACTCTTTGAGGATGAAAATAAAAACTCAAAAAACCAAACTTAATTTTTTTGGAACATGCAAGTTCTTTACATGTCCACTTGGGTGGACTGCATGCATTTGAGTTTTTAATGCTTTTAAACAGCTGTCCACTGTACTGACCACTATGCACGAAAGGGTTAATTTTACAGAATGTTATTAATCCCATAGGGAAATTACTTCTCAGCATTTGACCCATCCCTTGGGGATAGTGGTGGGCAGCCATTATTCAGCACCTGGGGAGCTAGCACTAAGTATCTTGCTCTGGGCAGCAGATGGGGGTGGGGGGGTTTGAACCGAGAGACTTCCACAGCTTGATGTTCTACCCATTGAGCCACCTGGCCACTTAGTGAATTTTTTTCATGTTCCTCCTTTACTTTGTGGGTTTCCTGTTTCCTCCCACAGTCCATAGACATGCAATATAAGATGTTTGGTGTAATGTATGATTGCGTGACTGATTGCACATGTGATTGTGTACTGTGATGGATTGGTGCTCCATCCAGTGTGTCCCATGCCTTGTGTCCTGGGATAGACTCCAGGACCCCCATCCCTGCGTATCATGGATGTATTGAATTATGGAGTTCAGCAGTGGGTATTTTGATCATGGTGCCGAATCAAAACTAGAGCAATAGAGTTTCTAATGTGCATGACAGGTGGACATTTTATTTAAACATCCATATTAACTGAGTTTAATCTCTTTATTTAGTTTCTGTTACTGAAGTAATATTTTTTTGCTTGAATCTGAAGGCGGAGTTGACAGTGGAAGATGCGCCAGCACAGTCAGTCAAGATCTCCGTGTAATGAAATTATGGATTTAGAATTTTACAATTTTTGTGCCAGTGCGCGAGTCTTACAACATAGGGTAGAAATTAGCATAGGCATGGTAAAAATCAAGTTCTGTGTTTCTTACTATTGCTCAGTGAAAAATGTAAATGAAATCAGATCTTTAGTCTGGGAATTTACAACAAATAACAATGATAAGTGGTCTGAAGATTCACAAAGGAAAACTTGTGTTGAAAGAGTTAAATTTGGACAACACCAAGTGGTGGAATCTGTCTAGTAGATAACACATTTAGTTAAGCTAGTTAAAGATTGGTCTCTTGGAAAACTTAAGGTCATAAAATGGTAATGTCTTCTGAAGATGTAACATGTAATTTTAGTGTTAATGTTTAGTGTTTTAGTGTTTATATATTGCATTTAAGAAATAACATCGATGCTCTGACACCTGGCAAAATGTCTGACACTATGTTAGAGTTCAAGTGGAAAGAGTGATGAGAAAATCAGTCATCTTGAGTGCAAGCAGTCGAAGCACAGTAGGTTAAAAGGGGTCACCCAACATGACCAAACTGAGCAGTTCCTCTTGACAACAGATCTGGTCCCAGGAATCTGTTTCTTCAAATAAAGAAAGCAGCAGCAGTAATGCACAGCAGCAGTAATGAGCAGCAGCAGTAATGCACAGCACCAGTAATGTACAGCAACAGTAATGAGAAGCAATAGTAATGTACAGCAGCAGTAATGCGCAGCAGTAATGCGCACCAGCGGTGAATGCACAGCAACAGTAATGCGCAGCAACAGTAATGCACAGCAACAGTAATGAGCAGCACCAGTAATGCGCAGCAACAGTAATGCACAGCAACAGTAATGAGCAGCACCAGTAATGCACAGCAGCAGTAATGCACAGCAACAGTAATGAGCGGTAACAGTAATGCACAGCAACAGTAATGAGCAGCACCAGTAATGCACAGCAGCAGTAATGCGCAGCAGCAGTGAATGCACAACAACAGTAATGAGCAGCAGCAATAATTCACAGCAGCAGTTATGAGCAGCACCAGTAATGCACAGCACCAGTAATGTACAGCAACAGTAATGAGCAGCAACAGTAATGCACAGCAGCAGTAATGAGCAGCAACAGTAATGCACAGCAGCAGTGAATGCACAGCAACAGTAATGAGCAGCAACAGTAATGCACAGCAACAGTAATGAGAAGCAATAGTAATGCACAGCAGCAGTAATGCACAGCAGCAGTAATGTGCAGCAGTAATGCGCACCACCGGTGAATGCACAGCAACAGTAATGCACAGCAGCAATAATGCGCAGCAGCAGTGAATGCACAACAACAGTAATGAGCAGCAGCAGTAATGCACAGCAGCAGTTATGAGCAGCACCAGTAATGCACAGCACCAGTAATGTACCGCAGCAGTAATAAGCAGCAACAGTAATGCACAGCAGCAGTGAATGCACAGCAGCAGTAATGTGCAGCAGTAATGCGCACCAGCGGTGAATGCACAGCAACAATAATGAGCAGCAACAGTAATGCACAGCAGCAGTAATGAGCAGCAACAGTAATGCACAGCAGCAGTGAATGCACAGCAACAGTAATGAGCAGCAACAGTAATGCACAGCAGCAGTCAATGCAACATACAAAATTGGCAATTAGGTCAACATCCTTTAAAAATGTTTAAATGGTTATAATTGATTATAATTTTGTTTTTGATTTCTTTTTGCTTCTAAAATTTTATTTAGCATCAAATTTAAGTTTCTTGTTATCTGTTTCCACCATAAGTCAGATTGCCTGTCCCCAAAAACGTCATGGAAAAATGTGGCCTTGTCCAGCCGTCTGTTTTTGAGCCAACTTCCTCATTTCTTTGCTGATGGCTTTTATTGTAATGACCTTTATTCTGTATAATGTGGAATGCTTCATGGTGCTTCTTTACAAAGACTATAGAAAATTATACATCTGGAAAGGTATGTTCATGCATCATTGCACTCGGGTTAAAATGACTCTATTGCTGTGTCTATACGTATGTTGCCAATCAGCTGAGCCAGTTTCATTATCTTTAACGCTGAGCAGTTATGTACAGGCTAACGTGTAGGCGTATTTCTGTCAGGCATTATGCAGTATGAAGACACTGCTGACATGAGAGGTAAATAATGTTGGTAAAGAGAGCTGTGAATCCCATTGAAAAAGCTGCACGCTGATAGGTGACCATTAGGCCCTTAATGAATATAATCTCTCTTCCTGTGATTGTAATTGCTTCTTTGATAATTCTTGGTTCACCTAACTAAAATAAAGATGAAATTGTGCAATTCCTAAACTCGCATGATGACCTACACACTGAGAGCACAGTATCCATATTAGATCAAGTTCAAAGTCTGTTTTGTAAAAATGAGCGAATGGTTATTTTATCTTGGCGTGATTGGACAAGTTTCAATATTTTTAAAATCATCATTTTAATCAAATGGTTTTCAATTAATATAATCAAGTTACAGCAGTGAGACAAATCTTTTCTTATTGGTAGTATTGTTTAACTTTTAAGGAGGTATGAATTATTCAAAAATACAGTAGTCCTTAAATATGTATAACTGATCCCATTTTTCAAACTGGGCCATCAAGAGAAAAAATTTGCATTGACCCTGATTGTTCATTGTACATTTTCAATAAATTAAAATGACAGAATACACAGTCATTTAGTTTTTTAAATAAAGATTTTCAGGGTCTGTACATTATTTGTCTTGATGTTCAGATCTGACACAGAGACCAGTGCAATGGCATCTAAAGCTTGCCAATGAAGGTAGTATGTTCATAAATTTTTCTTATTACCACTGGTTTTTCCTTGAGATGTTTTGGTGCTGCTCTCCAACTTTTTCCATGGCGAGGTCTTCTAATTGCCACCTTAGACAACTGTAATTTGCAAATGGTACAGTTTTAACCCTCCATTACTTGGGTGTTGTAAACTTTCAAGTGCTCGGGTGGGGTGTATTGCATTCCACTACATTTTGGGAAGAAATGATAGTAAGAAATATTTTCAAATGCGATTTATTTAATCTCTCATGAGCCCTTGTGCGAACCTGCTGTCGAGGTTGGGTCTTCCACCATTTCGGTGATTTGTCTTTTCCTACCTTTCCATAGTAGCTGTGCTGCATCTGCTCCATTTCATCATCAGTGTCATCAATATCTTCAGTTGATTCTGTATCAGGTTCATTGTCGCTGCTAAGTTCTGGTTTAGAGTCTGAATGTGACTCTAGCTCTATACACTATAAACAGAACCCAGCAACAAAAACTTACTGTAAAAATTGCAACTGCCAAAGCTCGCCAAATACTCTGCGGGATTATTCAGGTGAGGCGCTACACACCCAGGGCACTGAAATCTGCTGTTATTGGCTGAACGATCCACACATGCATGTGCAGTGCGTTATAAATCTGACAGCTGCTCAAGGCATCAAATCTACCAGCTGCGCCACCAATGACAAATTAGCGTAAATTGATCAACTGGGGTGTACAGCACCCCGTCCGAGTAACAGAGGGTTAATTCTTTGGAGTTTTGTTACTATTAAGTAACTGAGTCACTATGCCCGTCTTTGCAACAACTCATTTACACAAAGACAAAAAAAAAAAACCTAAATATTCTCAGTTAGAATAATAGTTCAAGACAAGGGTATGAAAATGACTATTTTTGTGGTATAATTATGAAATAAGTCTTGTTTCATATACTGTATATATATAAGAATTAGCATTCAACGTTGAACTCACCTTACACAAAGACTCAAATTAAACATTAATTAAACACTGTCCTCCATGTATGCACAAAATTGGTACACTTTTCCAGGTCCAGTTTTCTCCTCAAGACATGGAAGTTACATGAAATTACAAGTCTAAAATGTCTCTTTGATGTGTGTGTCTGAAAGAAATGGGGAGGGGGAGAGAAAAACACACACACACACACACACACACACACACACACACACACAGATATAAATTTCCTTGGATTAGATTTGTATACCCTGCCTGATAACTTGTGTTTCCTGTACTAGACTCTGGGATATGACCAGGAAAAATTCTTTGGCAAATAAATAAAACAATGAGTAATTAATTTAAAATTGTGATTAGCTTTATTCAACACATCAGATGTGGAACTACCAACTAAATAAAGTGATTCAGAGCTATAGTCACTAATTTAATAATACTTTAAAACTGAAAAAAATTGTGGCTTTAAGTTTTTATTACCTTTTTATTATGTTTGCGGTTTATGGAATTTTGGAATTTTATGCACTGTGAATGAAGCGTTGATCTCTGTTTTTATTTCCACAGAGAATTATAGACATCTTGTAGAAACAGACAGGCATTACACTTCACATGAACTATATGGAAACAAAGCTGTTGTGTCTACGAATCGGGCATTACTCAGGAGGCTTACTGGACCAGCCTGGCTGTGTCGCTTCTAATCCTGGGAAGGATAAATTCTGGAACTGGTGAGAAAGGCAGCCAGGACGTATGGTCCCTGTGAATATGGGACACATTGAATGTCCCTGCCTTTTCTCATTATCTTCAAACACATGAATTTCTTGGCCAGGCTAGTCACTGAGGAGCTTATTACCAATATGTATGTAATTGCCCTGTTGTGGCTGGAATGCTGCAGCTGTCCAGGTAGACTGTTGTACTTTTTTATTGCCCATTAAGGCAGTAAATTCAGGAAAGTTGCAAGTGTCATTTTGCTGGGCCAACGTTTGATGTTGAATAACGAAACAGTGAAAAGTACGTTGTAATGTTCTCCCTGAAGCAGCTGTTCATAAAACATAAAGAAATAATGCAACATGGGTTTACCATGTCACGCTGCAGATTTTAGATTTTTTAAGTGCTCCTTGTTTACAGTCTTTCGTATATCTTTATATCTAGAACTCTGTGATTGCAGGAATACATGAATTTTAAGAAAATTAATTTTTCATGAATGTTAATTATTTTCACTAGGAGACTAGGTACATTCAAGAGCAAGATCAAGGCTTGGGCATACAAGCGGGAATCTGAAATACAAAATACAGGGTAAAAACTCATGAAGAAAAACACAACCAAGTCCAAAACAAAACAAAACAAAAGCCAAATATCTTAAGTAAAAACCAAAGCACTTTTATTATTATTATTATTATAGGGATGTAATGATAGTCAGATCTCGATATAATTTGATTCGTAACACGTTCATAATATGATTAAATATATATATTTTTAATTGTTTTACTTATTATTTTCATTACTGAGGCAAAACGATGCCTAAGTGGTCAAAGCCTTTCATTGTGGTGAATTTGACAGCTGTCTGATCTGCTGAGGCAGGGTTGCATATTGAATGAAATGAACAGAGTATTTCTGTTTGTAAACCTGTTGCTAGAAACCTATGACTGTGGCTAGACACTGATGTACCCCAGGTGTAGCTGCAGAAACATATGAGGAATAGACGGTGACCCCTTTCACAGAGAAAAGGCCAGTCTGGATGACATCTGTGCAAGCCCTCTGGTAGTGCTGGGTCCAAATGTGGAACTCACAACCTCTCCTCTGGACCGGTACCCATCTACAAGAGTCCACAAAGTACTTCAGCCAACCCAAACAATATGTGGAGTCCAGGACGGTATGAAAGGTAAGCCACTCCATCATTCAATGCAAGCATGGGCAGGCAACAGACAAGCACAAAACTTGTGTTATATATGCTAATGGGAATTTCAGTGTAATTGGTATGGGATGAGGTTAATTCCAATCTCTTCGTTTTACCACTCATTCTGTTCAGTCAGATGTTTAGCTGCCTTTATATAGTGTACATTTTTTGGTCTGTTAAAATTTCAATTGAATGTTTTTCCCCCTCAAGGCAGTGCCTTCAAATCCAGCTTTCTAGTTCCTGAATGTACACATCACAGCTCCTTTACTCAGGGCTTACTTTCTGATGAGAAGAAAAGTTGATGGGAATAGTTTCAATGGCTTACCGTGTGACTAGGAAAGAACAGCCCTTGTTTCTAATTCAGACACATCAGCTTTGAATACAAAAGATGTCTGGGTTGGATTGTTTCAGATTGGGTGCAATTTTGTTCTGCAAATGTTGCCTTGTGTGCATCACTGATGAGTCAGTGTGTTTTAGGTTTTAGTCACGGCATTTAGGGGGTTGCAACTGAACAAGAAACAACAAATAAAACACCAGTTTTAAAAATCCAGCTGCCACCTCGGAATCACTCAGTTTTACACCTGATGAACTCAATAACCTAGGAAACATCTTAAAGACATATTTTCCCCTACTAGCAATCTACTCCCCTACTGAAGAGGAACATGTAAAGGATATGGTAACCAATGCTATATATACAAGAAGACAATAGTTAATGACATTATCACAAGATGGTAACTTGTAACAAAGCGGGAGCTGATGGAGACTGTGCACAGTATGTGTGGAAGCCTGTAGTGCAGAATATGTAACCACAATGACAAATTTTTGGAAGTGATTAGATTTACAGGTGAATATCTACAAAGTGACTGGCAAATAACAGCGCACAAGATGGATAATACACATGAAAAAACAAAGACGATGGGAGAATGGGGATGAAAATGGAGCCAACGCAAAAAAGAAAATATAGAAAACAAATATTCACTTAATACCTACACCCAGACTGTAAAGGAAAATCTACACCTAACTATGCTAATGAGACTCAAAAACAAAAAATATATATACAAATTGGTGTTCCTTTGTAAAACCTAGGGTGCTAGACAACAAAAATATCCTACATGTAGTGTGAATGTGGATAGGGCCCCTAAACCTGTCCCCAAATCCCAAACCAAAATGTAACACAAACAGTAAGAATATTTACAAAAGGACAAAAGGTAACAGCAACACCCAACACTTGTCATGTGTAACATTGAAATTTCTCTTATTTTGCAATGCAGTTCTCCAACTAGCTTTTCCAAAAACAGAACTACCAGCAACAACAACACAACCAACTATCCGACCAAAACACCATCTTCCTGGAACTCCAGGAAAAAACATTTATATACTTAAAAATTACAGGGGCATTACTACTCCATAAGGCATCACAAGGCATTCATAATTAACCAAATGGTGACGAATGCAGTCTTCCAATCATGCCTCTCTTGCATCTGGGATAAATTACAAATCTTTTGGAAATACATTAGCGGTGCAATATGTAGATTGGGAAGGTGGTAGATCAAAGGTATTATCTGAGCATTAAAAAATCATGAAATATTTTCTACTTTGAAGGGACATTTTGTACAGAGTCAGGCAGTGCACTCCCTGTGGAAGTACTTCTACACAGGATCACTATATAGCTCTTAAAGCACTTCCCACTCCAAGATAAGAGTTCTCCTGTGCATAAAAGATATTACTGGGTCATGTGTCTGCAGCTGTGGATGACCCAAAACGATGTGATCCAGCTAAGATAAAAGAATTATGAAACAAAATTCACAACTTAATCCTCCTACCTTAAAGTCAATGGTGGCAGTCTGTAACTCTGTCAGTTGAAGTCCCAGATGTTGTGCATTCAGTGACTAAGATGAAAAAGACAAACACAGCTGTAATCCACAATCCAATAATTGTTGCGAAACAGGGCAAAAGCTAGTTTAAAGATTCAACAAACAGAAAGACACAATCCATATAACTGAAATCGAAAAAGCAATTGCGAGATTCTTCAAAACCAGAACTGAACCTGAAAGTCAGAAAGGATCACAAGCTCACAATCGCTGTGAGAAAACAATATATCACAGGGGTATATTGCTAATTAGTTGTTTTAGTAGCATATGTGCAAGAGGTTAATGAACACGTGTAAATGGATTGCAAAGGTGGGGTGTCGACATGTGCTTCCATCTGTAAATTTATTGTTACAGAATTGTGATTGTGGACAGGCATTAAAGTCAAATCACTTTTTGCTTTTAGAAATCAGCTTTCACTCAGTCGGTATTTTATTTGTATGGCAACAATACTAATTACCTTCAGTTCCAGGCACCCTAGATTATGAAATAGTATGCCCATTTGTGGACAGTGTCCCAAGATGGTCTCAGTATTCAAATCTCACATGAAGATGTTTTTTTTTTTCAGTTTAGTCAAACCAAACCATAAATGATGCTTTGTAATTATGACTGCTGGTGCTGCTGTACATGCCTATGTGTCATAGCTTTTTTGTATTTGCCAGTAAACGTGTATTCTGTATTCTTCTGTACTGACCCATTCCTAATAGTATTCTCCCTGTATGTTCGAATGGTGCCCAGCTGGGCTGGATACTGCATTTTAACCACCGACTGCAATGTGGCTTTGGCCTTTCACCAAAGAAGACCTGTCAGCCTACAGAGATTTACATTTAGGGACACAGACCTGATTTCAGTTCATAGTTACAGTATTTTACAGTTTATTATATTTATATGAAATTTGTACAGTGTAAGCATAGGGGATTCAGCAGCCTGTCAACCTTCAACGCACCAAGATGTTATTTTTTCCTTATTATTATTCCTGGATTTCTTTAGGCTTCCTCCACTGCTATCTCAGTTCAGTTTCAATTTTTATGTTCTCGTTAACTGGAGAACAACTGGAGTGACTTAGTGAAAGGTGCTTTATCAATATAAAATAAAATATAACTATATATTACAAAGCACTGATTCCCATTACCCATTTTTTTGTGCACAGATGACTTAAAGTAGACCATACCTTCGGTATTCTTTAAAAAGTAGGAATACTAAAGCAGGTGTCTGGGTCAACCCAACCTGCACCTCTTAGAATTTTGTAGACTTTAACTGTTTAATGCCCTTTTCCTGACATTATGATACGTGCTGCTACTAATCTTTGCTTGTATGTTAGTTATTTAGGAAGATAACGTAGTACTGGTATTGCTTTCCAGCCTGGTAGTTGGGGACCACTGCACTTAATCACTTGTGTGGAAAATATTTTTAGGAAACGACGGGAATAGCTTGGAGGAAGATGTGGGGAAACTCGTTGTTTTAATGTGGCAATTCTTTCATGTGGTTGGTTACCTACCTTTGGGTCCTATTTCAGCATTCATTGTTTCAGAACTATTCTTACTTGTTGGATTTTCTTCAAACTGCAGAGAGTGGGACATCATGTAGAATTTATCATCCATTGAAGTAATGTATAGGCTGGTTATAAATGGAAAATACCACCTATTTTTAAACAGCCATAATATAATTAATCATGGGCTTAATGTTTATCCATGAAATCTGAGAAGAAAGACGTCAGATGTGTTAGATTTTATATGACCAATTGTGGGAACTAAAGATCATACAGAAGAGTGAGCCATCAAACGGGGGGTGCAGACAGCATGTTGACTGTGTTTTCAGAAAAGCAAGTTTTACTACATAATAATTAGTCTTCCTACAGCAAACCAATCAATTAAAGAGGTACAAAAAAACCTGTCATTTTCAAGACGCTGACACTTTCTCACCTAAACAACCTTTTATCTTCTATTCTGTGACCTCACTTCTTCCATTTCCCCTTTTGGTTTAGTTGGATGAGTGTCAGCTGCTCCGACAAAGCTCTCTCCATGCGCTGCGGTAATGTTTTATTGTTATTCGAATCATCAAAGGTGTAGCAAATCCCATGTCCCCTGACAAAGGCTCGGATCAGGCCCCCCTCCACAATAAAAATCTATAATCCTTCACATGTTCCAGGCTCTCTATCAAGCTCTGGACCCCCTGAATCATTTGGGACTGCCCCCTGACCCCTTGCGAAGCCCCTGCTGACAAGACATTAAATGAGCTTATTGTGAATTGCCTGAGTAGCTTAGCTGCATCCAGGAAGTCTCCCCAACTCTTTCCTTTGGTTGGTGCCTTTATATTTTTATCTAAAGGGTGAGAACTACCACTTGCCACCCAAGTTTTTAGAAATCCTTTTGAAGACCTTAAGCAGCTATTGGAGTAATACTATAAAAGTCTCCACTGAAATACTTACTCTGTGTTATAAGAATTAAAAAAATATTTACTGTGGAAGTTGATGGTTTCATTGATGTGTCTGGGTCATGTAGGTTCAGGTGGCCTTCAGCTGTTCCATACAACACCAGGCTAAAGACAGTGTAAATATGGACGGGGTGCCAAACTAGTATCAGGCAGTCATTTAAACATTACAGGGAATTTGGAGTCAAAAATACATCTAAACAACATGTTTTCGAGCTGTGGGAGGAAAACTGGAACACCTACAATAAAGTCACATAGGCACAGAGTAACATGCAAACCTGCAGCTCTGCAGACATAAGGCATTAGTACTACTTGTATATTACTGTACTGTGTGTTCTAAGCATTGAATTTATTCATTTGCCAACCACTTCTTCTGGATAGGATCATGGGGGGTCCTGGAGTCCACCCCCACTGCATAGAGCACTAGGCAGGGTACACCCTGGACAAGGTGTCAATCCATTGCTGAATACTCATTTTATTGAAAGAATGTACAATTTATTCAAAATACGCCTTTAGAAAATGTCTCTATGGCAGGGAAATGTGTAAAGAACGCTTGCAGCTTGTAGCTACAGGAGGAAAGGAGTACCTAGAAGCACTTCATCAAGAATTATAATGTTCTTCAGGAGGGTGATGTAATTTTACCATGAAAGACAACATGTGACTTGGAGCAGATTCTGATGATTTTACTTTCGTTGGTGACACCTGATGCCCCCCCACTCAGAAAAAAGAAAAACAAACAAGAAAGAATCTAAATGTCATGTGCAAAGACACAAATACACAAAAACCCAATAAAATACCTGAAAATGTAATTTTTTCTCACTTCTCTTTGGTGACCTTCCTAAACATGTGATGTTTTATAAGACTGTCTAGCCTGTCTTTGACTGGAAACAGACCTGATATGAATTCTTTACCTGTCCTAACTTTAGAAGTGCATCAAATATGCATGGGCAGTAAGAGTGGAAATGTATCATCGCCTGTGGGCGATTCTTAAAAGCTTACTGGGGTCTCCTGTTTTTGGGAAGCATACGAATGTTGTTTGTATGTCTAATGGTATCAATGTGATGAATTTAGACCGGACAGCAGGCAAGATTCTCATGATTTTAACTATAGCTATTGTGATCTCTATGGAATTTGGTTTTAACTTCAGGGTTTTTATGGAGAAATAGCTGGTTATTTCATAGACCACATAAACAGAGATCTTATCGGCACTGTTGTTCTGCACATAAACACTTAAGTAGCTTAATGCTATAACCTGATTTTTGACAGTTACCAGGTTACTATTGTCAAGTGAAGTCAGCCACTGTTCAATAGTATTACAATGTCATTGGAAAAAAAGGCAAGAGTACTGAAACAAACAGTTTTTTCTGTTTTTCATGATTAACTGAAGTCCTATAATTATATCCCACTTTGTTGTGTTTTAAATTGTGGGAACATTACTGACCTGATAAAGACAGATACAGATAAACAAGAATGTGTGAGGTTGTAAAAAACAATACAGAATTGAGTGGCGTGATTCTTTTTCCATTTTATTACGACGTGGTCTAGGTTGAGCCATAACATAGAAGAGTGTGACAAAGTATGAAAACAATAAGGAGGGTTTATTAGTACAAACATTGAGTAATGGTACAAGACGATGGTGGAAACTATATACAGACACAGCGATTAACAAGCAAGGTATGTTGAAAGAAGCAAATTGTTGAGCACACACAGGTAGCCAGGTAACTGCATACACAGGTAGCCAGGTGACTACATACACAGGTAGCCAGGGAACTACATACACAGGTAGCCAGGGAACAACATACACAGGTAGCCAGGTAACTGCACACACAGGTAACTGCAGAGCCCCAGGCCCATATGAGGCATTCTGAACTGAATTTCAGACGATGTTCGACTACACTCTGACTGTTATTCCGTTAAACAAGGTTAAAACATGACTTTGTCAGATGAACGTTCAGATGGATGTTTTCAGTGAAAGATTTGAATTCTTGCTGAACTCCATAGTATATCACAGCTACATCAATAATGGACTCAGTGATCACACTTTCTACAAATTTGACCAGTAAGGTAAAAAAAGGGAAATTTGGATCAAATGTGTGGAGCCTTTTATCCGAGATGAGGGAGGACATAACTTGAGAAATCTGACTTCAGTGCAGATTTTCATTTAGTGAAATGTTATGAATCATTTGCACCACAAAACAGTCTGGGATGAGTGAAGGACCAACTTATGCAAAGTTTACTGTACTGTTATTTGTGCACTTATGAGGGTTAAATATTTTTACCAGTAGCTTTGTGTGTCTCAGTTTTAGATACAAGTCTGTCATTTAATTACATCAGTGCAATATTGAATACAGACTGCCAAACCACTGCAAAATAAATTTTTTTCTCAGTATTCAAAGAAACTCATACATTACTGTAACGCTGTACTGTGTAGAACTACAGTCTGTATTAAACACCTTACTATGTATCTACAATTCAGCACGTAGAGCTAATACTTGTACTAGAAAGTACAGTTATACCTATAATACTTAGTTTGCTTTATTAGTCCCTTATTACTTACAGAACTGACTTAAAAGATTGTTTCAGTTACACTTCAGGCACTTTGTTACTCACGTACTAATTCTATGAAACGTCTCTACTCCAAGGCTTTATTTTTGATTGAAGAACTTAGGAGTCCTGTTTATTACATATGTAAGTAAATAAATGTAAATGCACAAAAAAACAAGGGCTCCAGAGAGTGGAACATTGTGATGTTATGTACGGGGTGAACAAGTTGGTGTAGGCATTTGAATTCATGCTACATTTATGCTATAGATGCTAGTTTGACATCATAATGGGGGCTGTTGCTCCAACTAAGCCATGCTTCCTTCATGGAGAACTGCTGCACAGATGGGCCGGTGACAGATTATCGTTTCTTCTTTTAATTTGTTAATTGGTGTTTGGGCAGGGCTGGCCCAGTATCCAGAACAGTGTTGTGATTACTGCTGAAATATGGGCATGCTGAGCAAGGATTTCACACACTGTTCTGTCAAAAGGAACTTCGCCTCACATCTGTAGAGTCTTTGGGTTCTCAAGTCATTATATAAAGTGTTCTTTGATGTGGCTCTTTGCATCTTACATTGGGTGGGATGCTTTCACCACAGGAGCTTATGGGTGGTGAAACTTGGCCATCCTGCATACACGTCCAAATTACATTTCACCAAAGCACTGGCATAAAGTTTAATGCGCATAATACATATTCCATTTCTGAAGTTTCTCCTTTGTTGTGTATGTAAGCTTGTAACGTATCTTGCATAATCTGTTGAGTTTCAAGATTTAGTTTGAGTTCTTGGTGTTTGAAATGTACATATTTTATGAAGTTTCAGTTGAAGTTTGCATATTTAGCTTCCCCTGGGCAAAAACAATGTTCTATAACCTTCATTTCCTGGCGCAGAATCATGTACAGTAATCTTTCTTAATTACGTGTACAATAATAATTGCAACGTGTACTAAGAAAGTGGTTTTAGTGGTGTAATTTTTATACTTCATGTATTGTCTTTGCAGCAACATTACACATTGTTGCCAAAGTGGAAGACACATTCTTGAACTATTGTTCATTAATTAAAAGGGTAGGTGTATTTAACGGGCCCTTGCAATAACGGGTTATGCAAATATCTGATCGGTAAACATGGCATAAATATAAAAAATAGTTGGTTTTAAAAAAATCAATGCAAATGCATAATTTTTATGCAATAAAACATAATGCAATTAAGTAGGGTCCACTGTATTATACTGCATTTGTCACATTGTCATAATTTTTTTCCCCCTGAATTGAATAATGTTAAACTATTCAGGTGGTTTGGACAACCTTAGGTTGTTTTCTTCTCCTTCCTGATGAGTTTTCATTCTTCTCTGTTGTTTTCTGGGTTTATATATTTTTTGTTAAGGTAACCTTTAGAGAAGCATACCTTCGAACAAGCTCAAGCTACAAAGTACCAGCATCACGTCCTGCTTCCACCTGTGTCCGAACAGCATACACACCAAAGACCAGATTTCCCAGTATGGCAGTCCCTCAAAAACAAGACAAACAAAAACCATAAACACTTTTGAGACAAAGTGTTTGTGAGAAGACATGATTACAGAACAGTTATTTCCACAAGAAATGAAACCATCGTCCAAATTACAAATGAAGTCTTTTTTGAATGACTTTCACAGATGGATAACATCCCTACCCTTTTAAAATCTAAGATTTGCTTTCCACCGAACATGGAGCATGCTGGGAAATCACACCTTATCCCTTACACAGTCATACACACGATGTTTGAATTGGACCAAACAAATTGACTGTCACTGGTGAATGAAGAGGAACACTGTAGATACCTAACCACATTGTGTGTTTTTAATAAAACAAAATCAGATATAAATATTGTTCAATTCCAATACCAAGTGTAAAGTTGTATCCCTCAGTTGCACTTCTCAAGACCTCAAGAACAATTTGTTGTGAGTCCCCATACACCCTTCAGCAGAGACCCTGCTGAAGCTCCATACACAGAAGCTGCATTGCCTTAAAGTCTGTTTTAACTGTATGGACATTCTTAGATTGCTTAAGCATTTGCATCTGACAGCTGATCTGTTCGTCATACGCACAGTTTAGGCTTCAGCTGGAACCTTAAATCCAGCAGCTTAACTTTCCCTGTGACCCAGAAACCATTCATGAATACTGAATACATAGAGTTAGAAAACTGTCAGCTGAACAGTGTGAGCGGACTGATCCACTGACAATAGAACAGGCATCTCTGCGGAGGATGTACAATGAGTCTCTTTTGGAAATTGATCAGCATCAGATCATAGGGCCTTAGATATTGCCACGCTTCGTGCAGAATCGAGAACTGTGTTTTTGTCAGAGCGTTCCACCATTCCATTAGTGAAGAGCTGTTGGTATGGAAGTATGTACTGCTGACAGAGCCAGCCCTGGGCATAGGCCATACAGGCAAATGCAAGGGGCACCGCCTGTCTATAGGGGCACCACTGCAGCGATTGGTGGTGGAATTGGTTGCAATGTTAGGAGCACCAGCTAAAATCTTGGTAAGGGCACCAAATTGTTCAGGGCCGGCTCTGGTCCCTTCTACACCCAGCCTAAACAGTTTTTTGCTTGCTGGTCTGTCATTTTTAGATTATATAATATTTAA
>JABJVR010002103.1:0-55460 GCA_025773905.1 Chitala chitala
GTTTTGTGTGAGTGCTATGGATCTTTAAATTTTTATATAGATTTCCTGTGTTGTGTGCTGTGTGTGTGTGTGTGTGTGTGTGTGTGTGTGTGTGTGTGTGTGTGCGTGTGCGTGTGTGTGCGTGCGTGTGTGTGTATACCCATGTTCTACTACATATTTCAAACAAAGCTAAATGCAAATTTCATACCTCCTACTCACATTTCTAAATTGACCAATAAAACAAGGGGAATGCATGATGAAATATACAGCACATATATTGCAAAAATACTTTTATAACTTAAATGATTTACAAATGTCAAATAGTGCTTTAGACTGCAAGAGTTAAATTCTTTATCTTTTCTAGCTAACTTCATTAGATTATTCTTTTATTGCCAGCCTGTTAAATGAGTAGATAGTTTCGTACTGAGAGAAATGCAGATCGGGTCTGTGCTCTGCGTCCACAGTTATGCAGCTGAGGGCGATCTGTGAAACACAGGAAGCCCTCAGAGAAAAGTGTCTCGTGGCTCAGTGTTTGCTGGCTTTTATTCTTATCACCTTCTAATTGTTTACACGATGCATCCTCTCATGAAGGTATTCAATAACAAGTGGTGGCTTCGATAATTGGGCATTAAATTTTTAAAAGTGACGCAGTGCCACATCCCTTCTGTGTTACAGTAAGTCGATGGGTTTCCGCTCACGGAGACTATGAGTTGTGTACCGTTCCACAGGCCTCTCCCACTGGCCTTTTGTTTTTATGGCCCTTCTTGGCATAAGTACAGAAGTAAGGCCATAGCTGTTGATTTAGGCGTTGAGAGCTATACATCATAGGCTGAGCGTAGAGGTGTTGGCACAGGTAAGGAAGTGGCGAAAAGAGAAGTGATCACTAAATTAGTCAGTTTACCTTTCTTGTAATTAAGAAAATCTTTTCACAGAGAGCTGTTCAGAATTTAAGAGGTAAGTGAGTGGGCGTGGACGCCCAAGTCATTAGCAGACTACATTGCAAACAAGACTAAAGATTGTTTGCTACAGCAGGAACAGAATAGGCTGAGCAGGGCATTTTTAAAGCAGGTGTCGTAATCAGGTGACTGATGCACCTTGATCTGATACGATGATGGTCAAGCGGGGGTGACGAGCGAGCCATCAAACGCCAACGAATGGGATTGCTATGACAAAACAGTCAGCAGTTTGTGGAGGAGGGACTTGTTTGTTTTATTTAAGCCACTAGCTATGCGGCAGTCTCTCCCCTCCCCGTGCTGAGAGTTCTGTGTACACCAGGACTGTTTTACTGCTCTAAACTTTAGTTGCCTTTGGAGGAAAGACAGTGTTGAGCTGTGTGTGTTAATACCTGTAGAGCACCGGATCAGGAGCCCAAGGCGGAATCTGCCTGGAATATTAAATAGCTAGTTAATGCTCGCATCTTTTGCATGCTGAATAATGTGATTGCGTGTGTGCGGTAAATGATTCATAGCAAGGCTGATAGGAGAGGTCCTGATTGATTTACCAGCAGTTCAAGTAGTAAACTGATTTAGGTTATTTCAACAGTTGATTATTATATTCCTGTTGTGCTTCATTAAAGAACCTCACCTGCCAAAATAATTAAAAACATATATAATTCGGCCTCAACTGCACATATTTAAAAACCGCAAAGGAAAAGTGCTATTATTAAAACTGTAAATTTGTCTAACAAAGTTTTCCTTTTAAACAATAGTAATGCTGTACATGTAAACAGCAGTAAGGTATCAGGACAAGACATGAGGTGGGAATAAACTGGGTCTGTGTCCACTTTCGGCAGAAACAAAGATTCGTGCATAAAATCCATCTCGGAGTTTACAACTTCTGTGTCCTATAGCCATCATTCATGCGATTACAGGAAGCAGGGCAGAATCAAGCTGATAAACTCATACACAGAGGTTTGTGAGCAGCCAATCTGAGTCACCAATTATATATCTGGACAAAAAGTCTTAGAACAGTGGATGGAAACCAAGAAAGTACCAAAGCGAAAGTCTCAAACCCCTGAAAAGCCGAGGGAAGGTCTATGCTCAGGAATGAGGTCCTCGGTCTCAGATCTGTAAAATCAGAAGCAGTAAGCAGCCAGACTGACCATCGGTGTTAATGTTTGTTGCATTGACTTAATTTTATCAAAACATAAACCAGACATGAACCTGAACACTGTTCTGTGGAAACCCTTTTAACCAAACGCTGTTGTCACTGTGATTAGGTGACAATGCTGCTGTCTGATGTCTGCACTTGAAAGGCCAGTGTAAATGAAGTAGTACACGCCCAGTAAAACAAGCAAGCAATCCAACACAACTGCAACTGGCTCACTGTCACAACCCACAAGTCACTATGACATGCTGGCGTTTCCTGTGTCACCATCCAGCTTTTTACCTGATGCATAATAAAACCATATATACTTCAGAGGTGACACCATGTGCTGGTGCAGGATGGACTATCCTACAGACTGGCTGTAATGCCAACTTTACTGATTAAATTAAAAAAAAAACAGTGTAGGGTTGATGCCTACAGTTCATCACCCATCCCCCACACCCCCGTTTTGAGGAGGTGAACTTTGGGGGAAATGATACCGCTGAAGAGGAGTGGAAGCAGAATATTTATTATCATAGTGTTTGTATGACTTAATTTTGCCTAGGCTGACAATTAAGATAAGAGGAGACCCCTGTGTAGAGGGATAACAGTGAGAGAGCGAAAAGGGGAGGTGGAAGGTTCCGCAGCACATCCGTACCTCCTCTAACCTTCCGCTCATCTATCCTGTACCAAATATACAAACCATTTTATATGTATGGGAAGAATTTGTATGCATGAAGCAGTATTTATGCACCAAAACAATGCATGTTTGGCACTATGAATATAAACTAAGATGACCTTGCCATATTAGAATATTTTGAAAAATACCCATGGCTTATTGTTATATGGTTTGTATATGCATATTGTCTATAAAATTCCATGTCAATTTGTGTCAAACTGTAATTACTTCATGATAAGTTCCAGAGCTTTGTTTCTCCATAATGTTTTTCTATGATGTACATGACTGACAGAGAAAGTAAGTCTAAGTCAGCCTTGGTTAAATTACAACAAATGATAATTTTTTTAGGCTCCCAAGAATCCAGAACCATCCATGATTCGATGTGGATTGTGTTCAGTGTTGGACCCTCTTCTGTTTCTTCTCTACACGCTTATTCTCACCATCATAACTATCTATAATCATAATCATATGCAGGAATTGTGCACAGTGTAAGTAAGAAGATAAAGGTAAATGTTTTGTACATTATGTTTCCAGCATACTAATATTACATGCAGTTCACTGCCTCTTGTTTCTCTTGTTTTAAACACCTGAGTTGCCGGCCAACGTGGGGTTTGCGTTATGAACCAGAGGTGGAGATATTCTGTTTAACATAACTTAGCGGTCTTATTCTAATTCCTGCTGTCTTCCCCAATGTCAGCACCTGACCTACAAGGTCAATATGACTGATCCCTCTTTCCTTTAATTCATCCTAGAATTAAAAACTCTCCTCTCCATCACTCTTGAAGAACATGAAATCTTTTCCTGCATTTACTTGCTTAGCCAATGCTTTGTGAAGAACTTATGAGCCTTAGAGCTGGACAGTGTACAATATTTTACTTTGAGGTTAAGAACCTTGCTTAAGGGAACTCCAGCAAGGTGCTTTGAACTGGACACCTTTGCTTATGAGTACATCTCTGTACTCGCATGACTACACTGTCTGCTGCCCTGGCCTGGTGCAAGGTTATCTTTCACAAAACACTGGTTTTTACAAAGTCCCCTTCAAGCAAAGGCCTTAATGCTTTATAAGCAAAACAGAGCAGCTGCAGTTTGTCACTTACTTTGTTTAGGCCTTGGTGTTGCTCACTTTGTGTATCATTCTAAAGTCAGTTAGGTAAGTGTTATGACAGCAGAAACATCACATTAGGATGGCGTTCCATCACTGTGTTCTGACATGGTGTCAGTTGGTCCTGACTGGGGTTCCACAATAACTGCTGCTTATGTGGTTACAGCACACAGGACACAGGATGCCCTCTGTGCACCTTGGGAAGTAATCCCATACAACCACTAGCTCTGGTTGTTGGCAGTCCCTGACCAAGTGTATTGTGCGTGCCAAATTGCCCCAACAGATGCAATCTTCACATTGTAAGTAAAGTTGCCAAAAGAACTACAAAAGAATGTTTATGGTTTTATGTACAATTCTGATGCTGATAATTTTAATTTAAATAGGAAGCAGAACATAAGTGATTTCAAAATGTAGAACAAAGCAATTCAAAAGTACTTTAACCACTTGTCCTCAGTTGACTATTTTTGACAAGAAAGAGCAGCTTGTTCTTGTAAACATCCAGATTTTGACAAAGGCTGATTCTGTTACCAGCTAAAGAATATGGCAGCACAGCGTTTAGCATCCTTAGTCATTAGTGTTCCTAAAGGTCTGTAGGGAAGAATCTACGAAAGCAAAAAAATGTGGAACCAAGCAAAGGTCCAACACAACAGGGTTTGCACCTTAAAAGCTTCATTTTGTTCTTAAGGAAGTATGCAGGAATAATGTAGAACCAGCAGCAGTCAATAATTTAACAAACAGCGCTAAGCAACCATTGCACAACAAGATTACTGTTTCTTTAATGTTTTCCCACCCCTGCCTCATTCACAAGTATAAAGTAAGATTAAAGCTCATTTTTGATGGTGTCATATTTGACAGCGTTAATGTATCACGGCTCCTCTGTATTCTCATTTAATGAAGGATTTCATCATTAATCTCAGTTTCGCTGGACACGGTCTGATGAGGAATTATGGGTTTGCCATTTACAAACATCAAATTTTATGGCATGGAAATGAACGCAGTCAAAGCAGGCCAGTGAACCAGATACAGACATAAACTGTTTTCTGTGACAGTTTTTCTCCAACCGGCAGAGCAAAACGTGTTATTCTGATGTATTTTAAAAGCAAATGTGCGTCTTCATGAAAGACACAAGCCGGTCAAGATCAGTAGAGTGTAAATGAGGCTTCTTCTGTCGTCACTTTGATTTCTAGATGTGTAATATTTGAAAGTCTAAACAATGCAAATGACTTTCCCCACCACCACATGTATAGGCAGCAAGAAAAAATGCATAAAGCACAAAGGAATGTTATCAGCCTTCTCAAAATCAAAGAATATTGAAGTCTAAAACTAGATTAACCTAAGAGTCCACCATGCAAAAAGGGAAGGTGGTGGTAAGGAAAGGTAACTGACAAAATATCTTGACCTGCTACCTTATTTTATATATGGGACATGCTGTTTGACTTGTTCAGTAACACAACCAGATTGCATGTGAACTGCGACAGCAGTAGGATGTGAGCTGCATGACGAGCTGCATGTCGAGCTGCATGACGAGCTGCATGACGAGCTGCATGTCATTTGCTCAGACCATAGTTCCACAGATCGTGGTTAGAGGTTTTTACTTTATCCTCTTAATTATCAAGAGAAACATAACAGAAAAAGAAAACGGGGAAAACATATACACAAATTTTAAAAGGCTAAAGATGAAAATGTTCTCTGTGAACATATTCAGTTCGGGCAAGTAACAAGGAAATTGTTATAAATAAATAAATAAATAAACTCAAAAGGCAGCTCCCCCTTGTTGATTTCTCACTGGTTGAGGCCCAGTGGTTCAGGGACGGTCACAGTCAGCTTGTGCTGAATGGCTCCCTGTCATCTACGTGCTCTACTCACCTGAGAACAGGTGAACATCAGGTGGGACTCTGACAACAAGCTCTTATGGACACCATAGATGGTGAATCCAGCACTCAGCTTCAACATCAAATTACAGCTATCAGGAGAGCCTTGCTGAATCTAGTGTTCAGCTTCAACATCACATTACAGCTATCAGGAGAGCCCTGCTGAATCTAGTGTTCAGCTTCAACATCACATTACAGCTATCAGGAGAGAACTGCTGAATCTAATCTTCAGCTTCAACTTCAATTTACAGCTATCAGGAGAGTCCTGCTGAATCTACTGGTCAGCTTCAACTTCAAATTACAGCTATCAGGAGAGTCCTGCTGAATCTAGTGTTCAGCTTCAACTTCAAATTACAGCTATCAGGAGAGCCCTGCTGAATCTAGTCTTCAGCTTCAATTTCAATTTACAGCTATCAGGAGAGAACTGCTGAATCTAATCTTCAGCTTCAACTTCAACTTACAGCTATCAGGAGAGCCCTGCTGAATCTAGTGTTCAGCTTCAACTTCACATCCCAGGTATCACAAAATTCCAGGTGAATCTGATGTTAACCTCCCACTTCACAAAGAGCTCCATGCGTCAATGTAATTCATTTTGCGTGACACGTGAATCTAAGAAGATGTATTCTCATATAATTTAGCATCATTTAAATGTTTAATATACTCCAAAAAAGCAATTTGTTTTCAGTAAGCAAATGCATTATGTCTACAAAAAAATTTGTCATGCACTGCATCAGTCTGACAGCAACAATACATGCAACAACAAACATTACCCCTTTCCCAAAGTAATACATAGTACAGTAACATAGCAGTTATTTGAATGTCAATACTTGGAAGCCTTTTCCCCATTCTTCTTTACAATTTCAGCCATTATGCAGCTTGGTGTTATGCTGGCCTAGTGTTTTTTGAGTGCTTTCCTCAAAAACGGAAACCTTCATATTAAGCCCATGTCTTTAATTGCATAATTTAAAATTAATATATATTAATAGCATAGCTTTCAAAAGTGATATGAGTTTTGCTATAAACTAATCTGTTTTAGAATTTGCTTGTAATAAGTGGTCACGACACCACATTATCAAAAAACAAAGTACAGGGCAGAAAAAAATAAACCGCAGTCATTCCAAGGGCATGTGCTTAATGGCTCTGCGCTTGCAAAAATAGGACACAAATGTGAAGCACCATTTCTGAGCTTTAATGAGTTGAATTTTATACTACCGTCCACTCCTTTACAAGACAACGCTGCTTTTTTATATTCTTGACAAATTAATGTGGAGTTTGTTGTAAAAAGTCTTTGAAGACCTAGTATTTATATACAATGACGTGTAAGAAGTTTTGCTCATCTAAGAACACATTATGGCAACCTTGTTCTAGAGGTATAACCGACATGCAGTGTTAATGTAGGCTCTGCCATCCAAAAAAAAAAAAGCATGCAACCATGTGAAGATTCTACCGGCTATAAAATTACAGTGTAGATTATTATGTGAAATTATGTGAAACAGCATGGGAGAGTTACTTTGTTTGTTGTACTCAAGTTTAGCTGTGTATTCTAGCACTTTGCATATTTGGCAAACGAGGAAGTGAACATAAATATTTACATAAGCTTTTTCGGTGAGTAAAAATAACAGCAATCATATGTAAGCAATTCACTGAAAAAATGAACTGCTTTTATTTGGAAATGAAAAGACTGATAATGACAAGCTTGTGCATAGGATGTCTTGACGTATGTCTTTTTTGATGGCTATAATTTAATAAATATCAGTTGTTGAAACCATCAGCTTTTTCCCACATCTACCTCTTCATGTTTAGAATGATCGAGCCTAAGAGTAGGAAGCATACATACAGTTTGTAGTACGTGGTTCTGCCTTACATGCACCTTACATGCACCTTTATGCACTTGGAAAAGTGCATAAAGACCAAATAATAGCAATCAACTTTTATTGTCACTGCATATATATATATATATATATATATATATGTACATGACACAATTGAAAATGGTTCTCTGTATTTAACCCATCCTCCTGGGGGCAGCAGTGAGCAGCCACACACAGGGCATCTTGAGCAAGAACGCTTGAGCTGGGATTTGAACCAGGGGACTTCTGCATCCCAGCCTGATGCTCTACCCATTGAGCCACCAGGCTGCCTTAAAATGTAAACCATTGGTGCATTTATTTTTTGGGTAAATAGCTTTGTGTACAATGTGTACTTATCAAAATCCTTTATGGCTCTGTAAACACCTTTGCATTTGTATTGCATATCCAGGACTTTGGTGATGT
Source organism: Chitala chitala (assembly GCA_025773905.1). Lineage (NCBI taxonomy): Eukaryota > Metazoa > Chordata > Actinopteri > Osteoglossiformes > Notopteridae > Chitala > Chitala chitala. Next base: position 7,990 of record JABJVR010002103.1, read on the forward strand.
AATGCACCAGCCATCATATCATTCTAATCATGTATCTGTCTCATCTTTTCTTGCTTTTACCATTTTTAACATCTTCATATAAAGTTAGAAACTGCTCAAAACTATTCACCATACATTCTGTACAAAAGGTATGCTAGACAGAGTGCACTTTTCAGAAACGGCCTTAAGGGAATGCACACGTCATGAAACTGGTTCATTGTGATTTGGAAAGAGATCGCCCTCACACCGAACCTGCTGCTTTAAAACAGTCATGGGTAAAATTGTTTTACCTGTAATGTCATAGTGGTCGTGATACTGAAATATATACATGTTGGTTTTAAAAGCACCGGTTGTCGTTCCCATTATCTATGTAAATACAGTAAAAGGTAACAGGTGAGAGCGGAACGTTGTCCTGCCTATGGATGTTGGGCAGATGCATAAATCTGTGGCTCGAGGACCAGGTGTCAGCACACCTGCTGTGGGCGGTAATTCAAATTCTCGGAAGTCTTGTATATCACTATGCATATGAGGCTGCCAATGTTCTGAATTACTTCAGAAACAATACACATGGCTTCTGTTTAACATGAGTGGCACACATGAATACGTGACAAGTCTTCTTATGCTGGATTTAATCTACACAATGCAATCTACATTTACAAATGGTGGAATAAGTACATTTCACTACAACTGTGCAAAGTCTGCAGCCTTACTCAACAGCAAACAAGTAATTTCATTGCATTATACAGAGCACTGGATGTACAGAGTACAGTAACAGTCTGTGACTGTGTCCCAGATGCTGTACTTGTATTCAAGGTTAAATTAGATTTCCGGTGGCTGTAAATTGTGACCTGGTGACTTGGCAACCCTCTCCTTAAGGTTGTTTTGCACAAAGATTTCCTGGATTTTCTATGAAGCAACTGAAGAAATATTATAAATTATTATTGTTATATAACTACATAAATGTTTTACAAACATTCCAAGAACAGTAGTTTTTTTTTACACTTCAAGATAATTATTTTATATCAGAAGGAACAACACTAATTGTTCTGTTATATACACCAGTTATATAATCAAATGAAGATATTCAGATGAAGATATTCATGGTATCTAATTTGATAAGACACAAACAGACACGAAATATGCACCTTACCCTATCCTGGCTAAATTTGTTTGCACAGGGCACAAATAAAATGCACATGAAGTGCAGTCAGGCATGAAAGGAGTCTTTAAAATGTATTACATCACCACTACCTTTAAAACACTCCACTGTTTTTGGTGTTTCGTTAATTAAGGCCAGTATCACAGCGTGCATTTTTAAATAATCACCATCGCTTTGGTTCAAAGGAAGAATTTTGCATATGTTTCTCGAAGTTCAAAGTCTTTGTTAATGGTGAACAAAGTGGCACAGACAATGTGGGCTGACTCACATGTATCTGAAAAACAGCAAATTCTTATGCAATTACATGTATAATATTACCAATGGGAGACGGCTGTTTCACATGTTAGAATGGACATTTCATGTCAATCATCCAGTAGCACTTTAAGACATAACTACTAGCCAGAGATGAACAGAATGATGAATTCAGACCATAAATTGGGCATAAAAGTTAAATTTAAAAGAAATTATTTTCATGATTTTAAAATATTGAACACATTATACCATTGCATATTTAATCACCATTATATTTGCTTGTCAGGAAACGGTAGTGACAGGACACCTAAAATGAACAAATTTAGATTTTTTTGAACAAAAATAAATTGATTATCATGGAACACCTTCTGGTGCATAAATTAGGGAACGTCATCAGTGATGTTTCCTTGAGGTCATCGGGATCCATAAAATAGCTTATGACAAACCATTCTTTTTATCGCTTCTTGTCTTTCACATTCACACACACACACAAACTCTTTCTCTATCCGATGATGTAAGCTTCACGAGTGACATGAACCCACAGCATCCCATACAAAACCGACTTTTCAGGACACGTAACGTGGAAGTGCATTTCAAAGCAAGTGGAAACCTGATGCAAGGACATTGCTGGATGGTGTTTTTTAACCTAAAAACTCCGTGCCTTCAGAAGTGTGATTGAAGTGGCAGCGAGTCAATGTGGCATTGCATTATGGGAGACAAGGTCACAAAAGCAAACGCACATGCCTTGGGCAGGGCATTAATCCACTTCACTTCCTGCTCTCTTGACTTCACCCGCTAAGCTCCATCACATCACAAATAAACCCAAAATGTGACCACTTGGTCTCCACGCATCAGGGCCTTTTTAGCATCTTGGTGTTTCACTTTGTTCACACTGGTATATGTATTTTACACTCATCTCTGTATGTTACATACCCATAGCTTTGCTTTATCTGTATGTTTTACCATTCTGTATCCCTAAGTTTCTCTTTCTTGATGGTTTTCTTCCAATGAACAGAATCTGCTTTCTATGCCATGTGTGATTTTATGTTTTAACATTTGAAACTCAAATGTCATTGAACCGAGTCTGGTGTTGTGACTGAAAGACAATTTCAGTTGTGCAGTTTTTTTAATCAAAGTTCTAAATATCGTAAGTCATGTTGATAATCATATCTTGAATAATCTGTAATAATTTAAAAAAAAACTTTGTATTTTAGCCTACAAGAAGGTATATTTGAAGGAAATCTACAGAAATGGCCCGGTGTGGACAACGTTCCAGAGGGTGACTTAAAACTTCAGCGTCTCTGCTTCAGAATTCCGGATGAAATACTCCATTATCTTCCAGATACACTAGACAATCTTTCTACTTGCTTTACCTTCCTGTAAAACTTTGTTGGATTCAGTTCTGTGACTTTCCAGTGTTAGGCAACATTAGATGTGTTTACCACAGGAAAAAAGCTAGTTTTTTTCCCGATATGTCCCTACAACCCCCCCACCCCCCAACTGCAACCCTTCTCATATTGTATTGCCTTCCTCTCTTGTATCCCTCTGTTCTTTTCAGCAGTCACATCATAGCAAACCGAACAGGAAGTCAGCTGGATAAAGTGTGACAGTCCCACAGCTCCCCCTAATGAACCGCCATGCAACTGCCGCTCGGTTGGGCTACCGAAGTGGGTCAGAACCGTATTTAAAGTGCTGCGATTCAACCGTAGCCCTTTCTGTTTACCTGAAATACAAAGGCTGTTATGTAATCTTTAATTATAGGGACCTTGCTTTTCATACCAGCCTGAAAGATACCGCCAGCAGCAGATGAGAAGGAAGGACGAAGTAGATGTGTTTGTGAGCTGGTGGGAGCTGGACTCAGGCCACACAGCAAGCTCCAGAACCAAAGTGTCCAAAGTGTCGATATCCTCGCTGCACTTAACTTCAATACACTGATGTGAGACTGTCTACAATTCACTGTACTGACTGTATTTACATTTACATAACTCAAAAGAGATCCTTTGTGTTTGCTACAGTTTTACAAAGACTAGATATCACAGTGCTATGTACTTGGGCATGTGCTGTAGGTAAATGTGATATATTTTCTCATGAATAATGCATACAAGGTTACTGTAATATATATATATATAAGTTAATCAACATTACATAAGACTACAGAATAGACCAATTTGTTTTCTACCACAGGACAAATTTACCTCTTGGGCTTGAAACTGAAGACATAGAAGAAATAATATCAGTGTATATATATATAATAAAAAGTGCATAAAATTTAAAATATTTCCTCAAATTAAGAGACACCATTTTAAGGACTTCATCTCAGAGAATCTACATCATATCAGGACAGCTATACAAGATGCTCTGAAGGACTAAAGTGGCCCCAAATCTCAGAATGTGCCAAATTTACTGGGAAAAGCAGAGAAAAATCAGATTTCAAACACAGATTCAGAGTCTGCACACATATCTTGTGTTAGCAGCACAAAGCCTTACTTTATCTTCTCCACCTTATACATCCATACATTTGGCTTTACATTATTTACAAAAACATTTATTTTCATCAGTATTGCTGTTGCAAACTATACATTCTAAGAGTACAGTGTATTCAACTTTGAAGCCACAGGGAATAAAGCTTCTTGTTTCCTGATTTTAATAATGGCTCATTCTAGACGTAATGTTAGACACACACTGAGAAGCCACGGAACCATTTGGAGAAGAATGATTACATTTAAGTTTCTGAAGCTCAAAGGGGCTGTACACAACATTCACGCAAAGCCACCTGAGAAGAAGGTTCCATAAAATCTGTCATGTCACAGACCTGCACTGGGACATGGCTCAACAGTGCTGCTGAAAGACCTTCATCTTAGCTCCATGTGGTGGTTGACAAACGATCAGAGCACGCAAACATTTAGTTTCACAGTTCAAGCCCTACTGGTTTGTTTAATTATGAAAAAATAAAATGGAGCTTCTTTAAAAATGGACCAAAGTAAGACATACGTAGATCATTTTGGGTAACGGCATCTAACAAACAGCTAGGTAATACAGCAATGCTGAATTTTAGCGCAGTGGTGTTAAGCAGGCTGATGAGACAGTACTGTACACTGTTGCTCTCCCCACAGGCTCAGTAAAATCCATCTGGCTCTGTTCACATCAGTCAGAGTGTGTCCCTGCTTTACAGCCCAAACGATCATCCTTCTGGATTTTAATTACCGCCAAGGGAGTTGTGTAGACCCAGGAGACCTACTGCATGGGGTGGGGGGGGGTTGATATTAATAACACGAATTCCTAATGAAACATCGTAGATGAATGCTGAGTGTAAACCCTTTTATCGAAATGGATATTGGAAAGTGGTGTTCCTAGTTTAGGGCAGGGGTCGGCAACCGGCGGCTCTGGAGCTGCATGCGGCTCTTCCGCCCCTCTGCAGCACCATTCCCTGTATTGGGAGAGGGAGCGAAAATGGCTCTTTTGGGCTGCTGATAGCGAAGGTTGCAGAACCCTGGTTTACGGTATGGGCAGTGCAGTGGTTTCACTGTCCATTGCCTCTGTGTGGCATACAGTATTTTCACTGGTAAGTACACATTGTGCATTTGGTGTTGGACTTTTCTTAATTTTTAGGCAGATAAACATTGAGCAGCTATATTAAAGAGGAGAGCCAGTGTGACACACAGTCATGAGTATTAATACACATTCATTCATCACCCACTGCACGTCGCCATGCCTGTGGTAGTTTGATCTCAGTTTGGGCTTGTGGCGCTCTACCACCACTGTCAAGTATTTGTTCTGCACCTGTGGCGGTTGAACTTGCTCTATACGTTTCCTTCCATCCATTTATTTTATTGAAAGCCATTTCTGACTCCCCTCCACCCCCCAATTGCCACCACAGTCACCCCAACCGTTATCATCGGCAGAGGTAAAACCGCGGCTGTGTCTGTCACCAGCAAATACCTCGAACGCATTACTGCGGATCGAGCGAAGTGCGAAGTTACACCGATTGCTGAACATGAGCAAATGAACCGATTCACACCAAGTGCACTTTCAGACTGCGCCGTGGCAGACGGGGTCCTGTTTTAACAGTACACCAGACACACTCATATGAGGGAGTGCAAGACAGCCTGTATTCATAGGTTCTCACATGCAGGTATCGCTTTAGAATCAACGTACAAACCTTGACTGAACAAAGGAAAAATACGATGCCTACTGTATATCGCTGAAGCCTGTGCTACCAACCACAGAAATCAAAGCTGCAAATAATGTCCTGCTGAAAATATGTGATCATATGATATAGTGTCAGAATGAGAAAGTAGAGCATGATAATGTTTGTCTTTTTTAAACATTTATTAAAAGAATAATAAATGGATGTATACAAAGACACTGACTGCAAATCCCCGTCTGCATGATTCAACAGAATTGCCTTGCATTCCTCCTTATGCCGGACATAAAATGTATCTTCGTGAAATGCCTTTTAGACCATACCAGTGGCACTTTGGGTTTTACATTTAAAGCTAATAAGTACTTTCATTTTCACAGAGGCTTTAATGTGTATAGGTGAAATTAGTGTCACGTTCTGGAAGAACGGAGGCATGGGTTGAGTCTTATGGGTGAAGGAGTTTAATACAATGAACAAGGTACTGGTACATAAACTCAAGAAACAATACAAAGAAATCTGGCAATATACAAGAAACAGGGCACAGAGTCTCACCTACAGACTTACAACAACCGGCAAGGGACTAACCACAGGAAAGGGCTTAAATACAAAGGAGTAGGTGATGGGACACAGGTGATAGTGATGATACAATTAACTGAGAAACCTCAAGTGGAAAGGAATGTGCACATGTAGGGGGAAAAAGGAAGAAACAGCAGCATCTAGTGGCCAAAGAGAGCCACTACAGGTGCTGGACGTGGCAATAAGATCATTAAACACAATAAATTCTAGCTTATTTAGGCCATCAAAATCAGCTGGATGTTGGGGTGAAAAAACCCAAAGTAAAAAAGAAACAAAGGGAAAAGAGATTAAAGGGAGTGAATATCTGACTTGAACATTTCAGAAGAGCAGCCCCAGCTGAGACCATCAACAATGCCAGTAATAACAGGTAGACCAAGAACAAGAACAATTACAGCCCAGTTCTACCAGAGGCCACACGTTAAAACTCAACCCTGTAGGTCTCCGAGACCAAATATAGCTGTCGTCCTCCAGTGTGGGTGTCTGGAAAAAGAAACATTTCCCCTTACCCCTCTGGTGAAATAACCTACAAACACTGAACAACACCATGAAGGAGGAATGGTGTGATGGAACACGGGGACAAGATGTTAAGGGATGTGCCTCCTCTCTTCTCGTACTTCCTCATCCCTCGGCATTTAAACTTTCATTATAGATGTGCCACATGCTGCCTCTGCATCCACATGTCCCATATAAATAATGTCCACAGTCTTCACAGAAAGGTCAACAGTTCATGTTAAAACAGGTAGAACTGCTGAGGGACTGTTTGATCTGTGCCATCAAGATTCGGCTGTGCTTTCCAACTGCTTCTCCTGGACAAGAATGGGAGGTTCTATTAGACAGGGCGTGCACACACACACACACACACACACACACAAATGTTTCTTTAGAGCAGTTTAGAGATTTTGGTCCACTTGACCTGCTAGAGTAAACCCACAAAGTCACAAATATCTATAGGTAAAGCTTGTAAGGACAACAGGTAATGCTTGCAGGGGCAAAAACAAGCCTTGAACATAGAGAGGCTATAGGGCCAAGAAAAAGAACTGAACTCCCAACCCCAGAGGTGGGAGGTGAGCTCACTACCCATCATGCCACCTATAATAAGATTCCCCAATGAACAAAATCCTCACGTGTTACTAAACTCATTTAAGTAAATGCTTTGAGGTTGACCCTGATTAAATGCAAAAGTAAATAATTTCCCTTGACTTGAAAAAGGCCACAGATAAAGTTTCACAACACAAAATTTCACTTGGCTATTGCACTCACTAGCAGTGTGCTGTTGACATTAAAACATCTCATTGACACCGGGTGTGTGTGACAATGGCTTTGTGTGCTGTACACAATGAAAAGAAAAGTTGGTCTTGTGACCCAAATTGTTCACAGTATTAAAGTTTTATGAGTTAATCTACGTCTTGTGCTCCCTTCACATAACGTCAGTGCTTAGTTCAGCTTTGGGCATCTTCAGCAATAAGCCAATGTCTGAGACGCCCTCCTTATCAAAGTCCCCTGTTTACACTGTACATCATGCACTGCCAGTTTCTTCAGCTGTGTTTTGCACGTCAGCTCGTTTGATGCCATTAGCATTGGCGGCTATAAAGACAAAATTACTTTTTTGCGGTTTATTCCTCCATTTTTCTATGTATGCCAGCTGTGTATTGTCTTGATCATTCTGAATAAGAGGTTGAGAAAAGAGCAATAACTGTGAGCGCAATGACTGAGAAATTACATAAATTAAAAATGGGAGTGTCATGGCTCTTATATAACTATGGAAACATGGGAATGTCATGGGAATGTCATGGTTCATACATAACTGGAAACATGAGGGTGTCATGCTCATACACATTAAACTGTATGGTAACATTCCTGCTTTGACAGAAAATTCCTGGATGCCTGATGTTTTCTGTGAAATCCTGTAAGAAAACTGGTTGGGTTAATTTACCACTGAGCATTTATCAGAGTTCTGAAAAATCACATCTCCATCTCTGTGAAGTTCTACGGGACCACACTGTCTTTAACGGCACTGTATAAAAATGAACTGAATTTAAGTTAGCGTTATCCATTTTTCAGAGTGGCCAGGCATGACAAAGTGAGGGAATACAGCTGCCTTAAAAAGAATTAAGGACCTGGAAGGAGCAGGTGGATGTCAAGACCTAGGAAGGCACAAGTTTAGAAAGAAGACACACTAACCATAAAGAAATGTGCTGTATTAAGGGCAACCAGAAGACATAAACACTGAGCACAGTAAGAGTTTTCACCAGCTCCTTGGGAAGAGCCTGTAATCCTAACAAAATGTGCATTCGGCTCCTGTGAAGGTTGTTGGAAAGGTAAGGTGCACTGTTCAAGCTCATGGGAGGACTTCTCACATACGTAATGAGCTAAAAATATTACATACCATCTTAAAATGTCCTTGGCTGTCCCTCGTGTTCGGTGACTTTGAATATATACGTATAGTTTTGGTACCACAGAGCATAAGAACTTCTACCACCTCCAGGGAGATCGCAGAGCCACAGGAAGATCTGCCACCTGAACCAAAGCAAGTATAACAACATACAGTGTGAAAGTAACATCACTGGATATATGTGGGAGAAACTCTTCATGACACTGAGATCGAGGTGCAGCAACACTTACAGTGTAACACAAGTGCCAGGAAATATATAGACAACTACTTTGTTTCTGAGGCAATGGAGACTGCAAGTTTGAGTCTCAGAGACACCGATCGATGCTGTACCACAAAAAAAGATGAGCATAGCAAACAGGCGATGAATTTTAAATCTCAACTCCAGAGGCTCCAAATTAACCAAATTTACAGTCGAGGATAGGAAATTGAACCTAGAGACATAAATGTACATGGGCTTTCACTATCATCACACAGGTGCAGAAGAATTTATGTAGTACTGTATGTTCTGATGATCATACAGTACTATAAGTATGTCCTACAACTTAAGTGCAACTGCCAGATTTGTTGTTTTGAACTTTTCACAGACACAGACTATGACAGACAAGCCATGCCAAAAAATCTAAAAATGAAAAATATAAATAAACAATATTTTAATGTTAATGGCATACATGCAGGCACACAAACAGTTTTACCCAAAACTAGTTTCTTGTACTAATAAGAGCTCATTCAAACCTGACCTTTGGCCACAGAGCGAAATAAGGGAGGAGAATATTTATGAATTTATATTTATTGCGTGTGCTGTTTACCACAATTTCTGGCCCTATTTAGTCATGTGTTTTCTCATAGACCTAAATGCAGTAGTCACTGTTCCATGTCACTTTAGTCGGTGTTCCAACAAAAAGCACTAGCCAGTTAAGCAGTCTTTGTAACTACAGTGGAGATCTAAATTAGAGAACAACCTACAATTTTCTAAATTTCAAGGTCACTGCTTTGTCCTATTTGAAATGATCTAAATGGGAGTAAAAGAGCAGTTTACAAGACGGTAGTGAGACCAGCTATGTTGTATGGGCTGGAGACAGTAGCACTGACAATGAGACAGCAGGCAGAGTTGGAGGGAGCAGAGTTGAAGATGCTGAGGTTTTCTTTGGGAGTGACAGGATTAAAAACGAGCATATTAGGGGGACAGCACAGGTAGGACGGTTTGGAGACAAAGTGAGAGAGGCGAGACTTGGACACGTGCAGAGGAGGGATACAGAGTATATAGGGAAAAGTGCTGAGGATGGAGCTGCCAGACAGGAGGAGAAGAGGAGGGCCAAAGAGGAGGTTCATGGATTTAGTGAGGGAGGATATGAGAGAGGCTGGGGTGACAGAGGAAGCTGCAGAGAACAGGTTGGCATGGAGAAGGATGATCCAATGTGGCGACCAAGCATAAAGGAAGCAGCTGAAAGAAGAAATTCAGAGAATACATTTCAGCCTGACCAACTGCATATGTTAGATCACTTTGCTTAGAAACATTTTGTCATCAAAGGCACCTGATTAAATTTCAGAGGCTGCAAATTTATTGTTTTACAATGTGAGTGCTTTGAAATGCAAACTGTGTAAAACTTGTAACACTTTCCTGGGAAATCATTCTGCTTACCAGTAACGCTAATCTGGTACCTTTTTGAATGTCTCTATCTTCAAACTTTTCCCAGAATTTAATGCATCCTCTGACCTGTGTGGGATGCTTTATTGTAAAGTAATATTACTTCTGCTGGGCACATCTTTTTAAAAAGAGGTATAAAGCAAACACTTTAATATTGTTGAAGTATGTGTGATCCAGAGCCTCATTACATCTGAATCGTGGTCACAAAACAAGCACTAGCATGGTTATATCACTTCTATTATTATTATTTCAAAGGCAAGGTAAACACAGCTGAATTAAATGTCTGGCACAGAATCTTACTGCACTGAATTTAATTGAACTCCCTGTACATTCAAGGCCGTGGGAGTCAAAGCAAGAGCTTAAGAGTAGAAAGTACAAATTTTACTAAAACCTCTAAAAAAACTTTAGGTATTTATTGTCCACCGAGCTACCTGAAACCCTAGTTAAAGAACAAGTTTGGAAGCCAAGGTTTGCTTTGCACCATACAGACGGGTTTGTCAAACCTATCTCATGCAAGAGTGGTACTTTAGTTAGTCTTAAGATTGTGCAGTTACACACAGTCATGTCTGAGATTCTCTAGAGATTTGATTTCATTATTGTTACATCTAATTATATATTTTGCAAATTTATTTATTGGTCTGCTTAAATGTGGAAATGCAGATTTTCTGTGCAAAACAAGTTAGCATCATGATTTTTAATCTTTCTAAAAAATGAATGTAGAACAATTTATTGCATTTATAAATCCGCATTACAGTGAAAACATGTTTGAACTGTGATCTGATTACCATTTTGCAACTCTTGTCTTGAAAAGGTTTATCTGTTGGATGAATTTCAATATACAGTTCCACAAGGGTGAAGTGAGAGGGAAGGATTGGTTTTGGTACAAATACTGTATGGAAGTAGGAGAAGTTATGTAGATAAGCCATGGAGTTTTAATAGATTGACAGATTATGAGTATATTTTAAAGTGGTAGCAAGTTTTTTTAAAAGATTCCACATATTTGGGAAAATCTAAAATAATTTCAACATGCAAATATTATGTGCATATATAATAACCAAAGCAGAATCACAAAGTGACAACATAAAGGGTTGATGGAGTGATGACATTCTCAACTGACATATATTTGCAGATTCAAACCATGCATCATAACATTATAGAGTTTGCTTTTACCTGCATTTACCTGGTGACTCAAGGGGTAGAGCATCAGGGTGGGATGCAGAAATCTCCTGGTTTGGATCCCAGCACAGCCAGGTGAGTCCTTGAGCACGAGACTCAGTGCTAGCTCCCCAGGTGCTGCATGTGGCTGGCTGCCCACTGGTCCCTTCAGGGCGTGGGTTAACTACAGAAAAGTAATTTCCCTCTGGAATAAAAAAGAGCTATAAAAATTAATATGAGTATGCTCTAAGAATCCAAATGCATTCAGTCTGTGACCACCTTGCTTCGTACTGTTTAGTCATCCCAAAGGTACGCTTCATTTTCATTCAGGAAGTGGTCTCCTCTGAATTCTGCACCAGCCAAGGCCCTTTAACTCAGGAAAGTGTAGCTGCTGAAGAACAGAGAGTGGGGTTTTCAGACCTTCTTCAGAGTAATGTAGGGAACAGGTGCAGCAAAGATGCAGCCCTTCGGTGAAGGAACAGCTGAGGGGTGTCAGCTTGAGCTGCTCTCTGAATTAGAAGATCTCAACATTCGATATTCAGGCGAATGGTTTCTTCATACATTACTGCACAGCTCTTGTAATTCACTTTGGCCTATTTGGGTGTTGGACATCATGTCTTATGATATGCATATTCTTTATTTATGAATTATCAGTAAAAAGCTTGATCAGAATCTATCAAAATGGTGTGAAAATAATTTTTTTAATGTTTGTATATGTAACTTTGGTATAAAGGGTAAAGGCAGTCCAGAATGAAAGAACTAGTGTGATCAAACTGCTCTGCATAAAAAAGAGTGAATTTTATCTTTGAAAAACAACATACAGGGCCGAGTATGTTTACGTTCAGTGTGTATGATTACTATTTATGATTTCTTTCAGTTCTGTGAAGAAACTGAAAGAGGTAGGATGAAAACAATGTTTTAATATACTGAATACCATAAACATTATTTGCAGTCTTAATTTATCATTAAATCATAAATATAGTATGAACCTTTGCAGATTTTTTTATTTAGATAGCAGCCATAGAAATGAGTATTATAACAAAATTGTAATTTCAACTTTTACATCGGAAACATCCACACATTGTTATTTATGCTATTGATAAACCGCATAAACGGTGATGGAAAATCTGACAAAAACATTTTATGTTCTCATTCATTTCTCCATTCAACATTCCTGAAACACCTGGACAATTTCCAATGAAAGTGAGTCATTATGCAAAAGTGAGCCTTCTGTTGTTTTTCTGACAAGCAAGCCAGAAAGCTCCTTGTCGAAGGCACTGCTTACCATGCTGAGACCCTGCGATTAGCAGAAGAATCTACAATAAAGACTGATTGGACAAAATCTGTGCCAAATTGTTTAGTTGAACAACCAGGTTTTCTAAATGCTGCGTATAAAAGGACAAAATAAATATGGTCCTCTCTGTCACAGCACAGCTATCCTAGTAACAGAGAACTGTGGTCTTTTTACAAAGCAAGATATGACATGGACAACGAAGGTCCTGTGTTCTCCTACATGCACACCAAGGTACAACATCTAGCCGGAAAGATTTTGAAGTACCCAATACATACAGCCCATAAGCTACTGTTTGATAATTTCCTAACAATAGATCAATAACTTTGTGTCTTGTTCAATGTCAGTGTAATTTACCAGAGGCTGTGAAAAAAATAAGTATTTACATCAACAACGTGACTCTAGCAGCAGCACAGTGATGCTAGACTCTACACGATTCTCCTTTTCTCATTAGAACGTTTCACTAACATTTGCAAAACAGATAAACGACCATTTTAAAGGCTGCTGGGTACATGGTTTCATTAGTGAAATTGTTTAAATTAGGCTAGTTTGGCTTATGTGTCAGAATTAAACTCAACCCAAAGTAATTTACTGTTGTGATAAATTGGTTCCTAGTATCTGCTTGTGTCTGAAATGTGACAGATTTTCTGTTTTCTCTCTGCTTCTCTTGTACACTAACGCAAAATGACTTTCAAAGTCTCTTCTTAGAGTGCTGCTCCCGCGACCCGGCACCGGATAAGCGACAGAAAATGAATGGATGGATGGATGGATAGACTTTCAAATCCAACACAACCTCTAAAGTATAACATAGGTATAAAGCACAGGTTACATTTTTTAATATTAATTTTCCCCTTTAATTTTCCATTATGCTTATATTAAATAGAATTATTCATCCAAAAGGATTTGCTGCCCACAAATGTGCTTTCGAAAGCATGCTTAAAATAAATGCACCATTTTAATATACCCAGACTATGAATGGTATATACAGCACATAATGCAGACTTTAACAGCATGTGTCATTTATAGCATGCTAACATGTAAGGTTATGAAATGCATCTGTGCATAAAGAACATTTCTCATTTCTTATGCCTTGTCTAAATATGTAATTATAATGCTCAAGTGTACCATGTTTACATTTTAAAACTGCAAGGCAAGCAGTTGGATAATGGGTGGAAAATATATAATAAATAAATAAATATCCATTAGCCAACTGCTTATCCTTTACAGGGTCAGAGGTGGCCTGGAGCCTATCCCAGGCAGCTTAGAGAGCAGGGCAAGGTACATGGCACACCCTGGAGACATACCACATGCTAGGCCCAGTTTAGATTTCCTAAGTCACCTGCCCTACATGTCATTGAAGTGTGAGAGAAACCAGGAAAACCCAGCAGAAACCCACACATGCACAGGGAAAACCTGCAAACTCCACACACACAGTGCTGAAAGCCAGATTCCAAGCCAAGACCCTGGAGGTGTAAGGCAACAGTGCTACCCACTGAATTCCATTTATATATTTACAGCATAAATATATGTTTAGTTGTTAGTGAAATTAAATTTAAACCTTCGCTCTCTTGTTTTATGCTTTCACATTTCAGAAAATTTTAGCCATGTACATTTTTTGCTATATGGAACGTTTAGATTTTTTAAATAGGAACAATGTACAGTAAATTGAAAAAGAGGAACTGTTACACGTTTGAAAGGTGTGCTCCATAAAATTATATATCACCAAAGGTATAATAAATCTGTTCGATAGTCCTATTGGACTTTTGTCATACACGTGGGCTTCTTATATAAACAAGCGTAATTATAGTTACACGGATAGGCTATACAAGTGTTAAAATAACAACGTGCTTAGGAATCATGTGATGCTGTAGGATCTTGGTAAAATATTTTTTTTAAATTTGTTAATAGCTGGTAAAAAAATAGGATATTTTACTGATAGTCATTTTGCTTAAGAATTTGAATTTCCTTTGGATTTATTTAGTTATTTAAATGGAAATGGTGGGTGTTATCAAATTGTTTTATACGTATTTTATTCACCGTGTTTGTTTGATCCAGTCAGCGGATAATAACACCTTTCTGCATCATGATGTTAGTTTCTGATTTCTCCGGGTGCCCAGGGAGTGGCTGGGCGGAGACATTCGGCTCCGATGGGCGGAGCGACGCACTTCCATGTGCAGGAAACAACAGGAAAATCGAGTCCTACCAGCCTGTCCTACTAAGTCCCGCCTCTTTCTACATCTCATTGGTCGTCTTGTCTCGGATGAACTATTTTATTGGATAGTTTCCTGTCAGTTGCGCTTGAACTTTAGGTCCCACTTCCTTTTCTGAAGCAGTTTGAATTTGTTAGCTGCGGAAAAGGGGGAGGATAATGTTGCGGTTTTTGTTTCATGGTCGCCCGGGAGAAGTAAATTCTTTTAACTAAGTTTTGTGCAATATAATGGCTGCCCGTAAATGACATTATTGTGTTTTGTTTTTAGTGGTAACATGGTATTGGGATTTGCGATCGGATACGCCCGAGAGAGAAGTTTTGGGCATTTGATCAGCCTTTGATTGTTAGGTTTATTTATTGTTATATTTTCTAAAGACCTTTTTTTTCCACGTTTTTATACATTATAACAGCCGCTTCCAAACGTGTGGATATTTTACAGAATTGCAGCTAGCTGATGAGACAATGCAAACCTGCCGGGCGAAAGCCAAGAGCCGCTGCTCTTCAAAACAAAGGATATAGACGGGCTTGCAGGACCAGCCTGGACGCGCAGCCTCTGGAGCTTTAAACTGGAGTTGGCATCGTGCGTTTTAATTTAAATATTTGGAATTAAGCAAAGTGAGAGTTCTTTGCGTTTGTGCAAAATATGGCATCAGCTAAAAGCACGCCGGGGACGAACAATGGAGACAGTTCATGTGGGGACACGGGGGACAGTGCAAGTGTCCCCAAAGTGTGCGGAGACACATCGCTGGCATTAACAAACAGCAGGGTCTACTGTCTGGATGACCTGGACACTGTGGCCACTGTCGGTGAGGCTGATCACACTTTTTAACTGTGTGTTTAAAATAGAGCACTTTGAGGGTGTGAGCAGATATGATGGTGCATGCATTGAACAATCACGTTTGTTTCCTTTATTTGTTCACGTCTCTCTTTGAGTTGGCATTACTAATATAGTAAACGAAAGCTGTCTAATTCGACTTTATAATTAACGCATTTCTAGTTTTGACCTTTGCATTTTCACCACGCCAGGCTAATACGGTAATTTACTGGTTATGTGAAACGCAGTGGTGTTTTACTGGGTTTCATTATTTGGTATTCGTCAAGGGTAATACCGAAAGCATTATCCTGAACTGAAAGAATGATCCGGTTGGACCACTCTGATTAATTGTTCTTTTAGTCAATATATGTTTGGTTTAAAACATGCGGTAGCACAACTATTACAGTTTAAGGTTGTGTCGTAGTGTTCAGTACTTTTTTGCCACATTAGTTTCCCGTTGAACGTGGCATGCTGTAGTACTTTCCATGTAATGACATGAATACCCATTTCTGGTCAAGAATGATGTTGCTCAGTTGGCACGTGCCTTTGGGAGTTTAACTCCTCCGATTGCTCATATTATTGCTCATTTGCCACCTCCTCTCGTAATCCCTTCCCTTTAAACATGTGCCAGGGCTCGGTCCTTCAGGCCTGCACTAGTTCTGCCTTGGTACTGAGGTTGCTAGGTGCCTTTGGTGCTTTGGAAAAAGTGGGGGGGAGGTAGTGTTGCTATATTGTTACCCCCACTCCCAGAAGAAAATTTCCAGCTACTTGAGTGTATCATAGCAGAAAATAAGGCTCTACTTGAGATCCATTAGAGGGGTGTGGCATGCTCTCATATGAGTAACAATAATGCTTTCCACAGCGGTCTGAGAGGGTTTTTCCCTATCTTCTTATGGATATGTTCATCTATTCAAAGCAAAAAGTAAAATCAAAACATATTCCTGTATAATTATACTGGGCACAAATGTTCCTATATATCTTGTCATGTTTACATATTGAGTATAAGTTTCTGTCACATGTATGCGCACATACCAGCTATCAGGGTTTCACACTGATGTGCACAGACAACCGTTCAGTCTATATCTCTTCTAAGTTTCGTCTGTAGGCACGCATAGATCTGTAGTTTAAGTAAATGCAACTCAGGCAGAATGCAGTGTGCCTGTTTATTTATAACCTGTGTTTGGGTGTAACGCTAACAAGTCCCACTGCAGGGGCATGAGTGTCTCTCCTAGGGGTGTTTAAATATAACGTGTGAAGCCAAGAATTTCACAGGAAGCGGATCTTGAACTGTGCCACATTAACTCTTTTTTCGTGCAGGCTACAGCGGTGCAGGGGAAAGGTCAGGTGCTGTGATGTTTATTTCCAAACGCAGCCTTGCCCGTCTAGCAACTATCACAAATTTAAGTACTTTTAACTTTAATTTTGGCCCTTCCCAACAGTTTGAAAATGTTAAAGTGGAGCTCAGAAAAGTGACGTTAGCCTGCTGACACTTAAAGGTGCCATTTAATAAAAAATATAATTGAATAAATTGTAATTTTTAGTGCAGAAGAGTGGAGTGTTCTGCGATATTATGCTTACAGACTTTTAAACGTGCCTTAGTGTGTATTGTATCTAGTTTATGTGAATTGAAGAAAATTGAATATTTAAATATATTTATTAAATTTAAATATGTCTTTATAAAGTTGAGTATGGTATTCTATTTCCATAAGTTGTTACTGACAGATTTTCACTATTGAAACTTTGAAACAACTTGCTAAAGCAACACTGACATTTAAAGAAGTTTCAAAATCGAAAGACCTGTTTGCAGTAATCGATGCGTAAAGACGAGAAGATTAAAGCACAGCTTGAAGGTGTAGCTGGTGATTTCAGTCGCACAAGGGGGCTGGCAGACTGTACCTGAAAGGCGTGATTATCCGTACCTCACGACGTTTGGTGTCGGTGTGTGAGGAGTACAATTATATCATTTATAATATTGCTTCGATTATCCTCGTTGGTGCTGTCGCTTTAACTTGCCTTTTAATTATTAATTTATTTTCCTCTAAATTATCTAGCAGAGAGTAAGCCACACCAAATGTCGTTGTACTGTGTGTATGGTGCCAATGATCATTCACTTCATTAGTGTCACTTATCAGTGTTTTATTTTTCCCTATGGTGATTACCATCTGTGAACCCATACATGTTTGGTCTCATAGTGATTGTTGTTGGTGGGTGGAGCCAGTAAGACAGGTGGGCGGAGCAAGTAAGACAGGCTACCTGGAAGACTTGCACCTTTCTTTGTCACTTTTTGGCCTGTTGACATCTTTGTGCTTTGTTTCTCTGTAGAGAGTCTTCCTGCAAACCGTCCTGCACTGGCCTTAGCTGTGTGCACTTGTACGTAACTACATTCTCTTTATCGACTTGTTTCACGTAGTCAGATGTTATATTTTGATGTTGGTATTAAAAAAGTGGCCCTCTCTTTTCCACTTAAAATCTTCAGTTTTTCAATAACCCTTTGAGGTGTTGAAGGTATGAGGAGGTAGGTGAAAATTGTTACTTGGCTCTTAAGATAGACATGATCAGGGATCTGCTAGGAAGCAGAACATAATTTTGGTTTCAGTGTTTACAAAAATGGGGGGGTATATTTTGCAATATGGTGATCAGTTTGAGATTTGCTTTTTGGAAAATCTTTCGCACTTTAATAGGGTGGACGGAAAAATCGATTTTGTTACAAATCAGAATTCAGGTAGCTTTTTTTTTATATAATAAAATCAATTTTCAGACAAACACATTTTTGCATCTGCATGGCGAAAATTATAAGGTTATCTGTGTGTGCTACGTCTTGCTGATACCCCCCCCCCCCCCCACCGTATTTCCAGGGGAATCCAATGATAAATTATGTTCGTGTAAAACTAAAAAAACTAAAGTGTAATTGTTGCTGAATAAGTATGTAGTATGGCAGCTATGATTTACAGTAAGCCCTAGTTTACCACTGCCATGCTGATAATAAATTGCAGTGGTAAAATGTCAGTTAGGTTGCACAAGTTTTATAAGCTGTACACTGTATAGCAGCACAGGAGCAGTGTGGTGGCGCAGGGGTTAGCATGTTTGCCTTGTACTTCTGAGGTCAGGGGTTTGAATCCTAGTGTGGGGCTGCATAAGCTGCTGCCTGTACAACTCTGGTAAAATGGGAGGGTTTCATCAGCAAGGGTGGTGAGTGTACAAACCTGCTCCATGTCGATGTGCACATGGTTAACCAGCTGCAGGGGTGACGACCTTGTGAGGAACAGCTGAGAGTTGACTAACACATAGTTTCACCGTGTCTGTTTTTGTGGACAAACACGCATCCTAAGGTTTACTCTGCACCATCTGCTTTTTTTTAATTCTGAGCACGGGAACTTTTTGGGCTTTATAATGTAAGTGGGAAAATGGAGGGGGGCACAGCTATATGCAAAATTTACCAAGGAAAAGTGAAACGTTGTGGGAACGCCACAAACATCTGTGCACAAAAATGAATGTATGTATTTGACTAAGATAATCAAATGTTAAATACATGAGGAATTTATAATATTGGTTTTACACTATATTTGTAATCAGTTATGTAAAATGAGTAGAATGTCCAGTCATCTTTGAACTGATAGCGTTCATGTGAACATAACCAGATGTTGTTGTTGAAGGGGCTGAACATGTTCTGCTCAAGTAGATGTGGAGTTGTCCAGTTCAAGGGAAAAAAGTTGTATCACAGGAAGATTTTCATGGCAATAATCTCTCTGGTTTATGTTTTGATTTTAGAAGTTAGGGTTTCTCATTATCCAACGCTGCTTTGTTTTTGTCATGTCCTGTCTGAAATGTGTCAGCATCTCAAATGGTTGCAATATCCCAGTGACTGTTTTTGATTTCACTAGTTTAGCAATGTGATTTGCTTTTTCCTTGCTGTTTTGTATTTGTATGCTGCTTAATCAATGAAATAAGTGTCAAAGGGCACCTGACTTGTACTGAAGCCCATTTGCATCTTTTAAGCATTTTTTTTTCATTCATAAGTGATCATCCACACTCAATATTGTTCATTTAATGAAAACAACAGCTGACCATTTCTGTGCCGTTTGTGTAATTAAAAGTTAAACAACTTGGCTGCACACATGAAGTGGTCTCTGACTGATATTAAAAGGGATGAGGTTTCCTTATTTAGTGAAATTTGAACTTTGATTTCTGACTTTTTGGTGGACTGACCTTTTTTTGTTTGCGCCTGGAGATTTTTCTTTTGGCAATACATCATTATACATAATGGTGTGTTCTGCAGGTTTACACTGTCTGGCAGTACAACATAATACATAATGGTACGTTCCACAGCTGTACAGTCTAGCAGTACAACATAATACATAATGGTACGTTCCACAGCTGTACAGTCTAGCAGTACAACATAATACATAATGGTACGTTCCACAGCTGTACAGAGTCTGGCAGTACCACAATATACTTAATGGTATGTTCTGTTCTGCAGCTTTGCATAGTCTGGCAGCACGGCATTATACGTAACGGTATGCTGTTGCGTTATGCAGTCTGAAAGCCCCCATGAATAAACTTGGAGGCCCTTGCTGTTGTACTGCCTATTGACTGTCATCCACATCTGCCCTTTAATCTTTGATGCATCTCATTGTGACTGTTCTGCATGTTTGTGACGCTTTGAACCCCCTTTCTTTGAACTTTGCACAGCCGTGGGAAATGCCGTGCTGTCTTATGACTGTGACTCACCTGGAGACCTCAGCCTGCAGTCTGTCCGCACTCTCTTTCCAGAACAAAGGCTACAGATGGTGGGCTGGCCTGGTAATTTATCCTACCCCACTGGGGTCAATCACAAAACAGGCCAGTCTCATACCCCAGGGACCTGCATCCACCTCCAGGCCCAACCCCCTCAGGGATACTCTAACAACAGACTATAGAACGATCAAGTGTCACTTGTTTTTTACCATTAGAACCATTAGAGTCTGACAGTAGTGTAATGTAAAAACTGTTGTGTAAGTGTACAGTTACTCTGTGCCAATTTTCAGTGTTTTAGTTTAACTTTGTAATACTCACCTGGTAGAGTAAATGGAATGATTGTGTTCGATGTGGTTTATGAGAGTTAGAAAGGAATCAGTGTCAACAGTACTTAGGGCCACTATGTTCATGCTGATGGCCTGCATCATATCTATCAAAAAAAAAAAAAACCTGCATGGTTTAAAATACTTTATGATCTGAGGTCACATCTGTGTGCTGTAGGTTTTGTGGAGTCACTGTGAGCCATTGCATTATAAGCGCTGACTAACGCTCATGGTTGTCATGTCCTGGAAGTGTGTGATTCATTCGTTAGGTGTGGCCTGAATGTTTGTTCAAGTCCCAGTGATTCAGTGGTGTGACCTACATGGCAGCATCTGAGCTGTCTGTGCTGAGTGTGTTAAGTCTGTGGAGCTGCACTTGCTTGCTGTAGTTTCACGTACAAAGCTCCGGCTCTGTTAGAGGTAGTTGCCGTTTCGTTCGCCAACACCTTCGTTTGTGTTTACGTTACAGCACTTAACAGTCATTCGCTGTTCGTGACTGTTACTAAATCTTGCAAACATTGCTGCTCTTTCGTCTATGCAATTATAGAACAGGTGATTGTTGACTGATGATACTCTATTGGCTCACGGTGCTGCAAGTTCAAACGGCAGTCTCCAGGAATGGGATCGTCTCGCACAGTGAAGCTGACTTTAAAATGGCCTGAGGCTTTCTCAGCTGTGACCGTACGAGTTTTGTGCGTCGGCAGGTCTGACATAAACATCTTTCGTCTTTCCTCGCGGTGGGCCCCTCTCCAGAGAGACAGTAGAGCAGGTATTGTGTTACTGTCACGTACGGCGAAAATCAGTGCAGAAAGTCTCTGTCCTGTACATTTGTCGCTTCAGCTACGAGAACCTCCGAATCATTAACCAGTCTGCATGGACTGAAGTTAGGCTGATTTGTGATCCGTGAATCCTTCCTCATTCTCGCATTTCTTTCACCTCTGAGTCATGGGCCACGCATTAAGTCAGTGCTGTAAACAACATTAAACATAGAAATGTGTGGGTTTTTAATGTATGATACAAAGGTATTTTCAGCCACTGCTGTTAAATAGATTATTATTCATATACTAAAGACTTTTATATTATCATAAAAATTGTGGTACTGCATTGCTTTCATATATCAAATTATTGAAGCAAGGGTAGCTATAATAGTCAGGCTGGCCTTTGCATTGATTAATGTGTTGATGCTATGGAAAGGACTGTTTTATTCTCTCAGTGATGAAATGCGAAAGGCAGATTACAGTGAACGGGCTTTTATTTCTCTTTTCTGCTGAATAAAAAGTAATTTATATTCCAATAAAGCGCACTTAATGCTGAGAATTGCAGTGAAAGACATATGCTGATCAGATCAGTTTAGTTTGCAGCATGAATTTATTTATTTTTTTTCTATAGTCATTTTTCCAACTGTGTGGGTGTGTGAAGTGGGTTAAAGTTAACACACATGGAAATGAATTTGTCCATCTTCGAAGCCACGGAGAGCTCATTTTTGAACGTGGCGTCTGGGATTTCTTGTGTTGAGGTATGCTTTGGTTTTAAATGCTCGTATATTCTTGTAGCATTTGTGTTCTCACAATCGCACAGAGCACAAGAAAGCACAAACACTTCAATGCTGTAAATGACCTTTTCCCTCTGTTACACACTTTAAAAGAAAGATAAAACACAAAGCATTTCTCATTACATAAAAGCTGCTTATCTTCCACTTGCTGCCTGTTAGGGCTTCCTTTGTTTCAAATACTGGAGAAAATACAATGGGACAACTGATTGGCGGTTTTATATATGCATATATAGGCTATTTAATAGAATTATATATTACTGGTAATGTGTGAAAATCCGGCATGTTTTTTTTTTTTTTTTTTTTTTTTTACATGCTACATACTTCCCTAGACATTGTATCTAATACCCAGGCATTATACAGAACAACAAGTATTAATTAGGCAAAGTATGAAAAGAGGGTCATGAAATGAATGCCTTTTGGCATTGCATACAATGCACAGGAAATGTATGAAACACTCAATATTTCACACTTTAACATCCAATTTTCAGCATTCTGTAGATTTCCTAGGCATTCTATACAATGCCTAATTTCACACTTTGCCGGTAACATATATATGTTAGAGCTGGACAATAAAAGGATAAAAATAACTATCACAAAATATCTTTTCCTTGATAGAAATTGAAAACGTGGCCGATACAGCGACGATACGAGAAATCCCATCAATGTTTTCACAGACGACACAAACGGCCAACGATAATGAGAGAGCGCCGTGCCGAAGCAATCTTGGGGCTGGGATAGAGTTGCATCTACATGAGGTTAGGTCGATGCACCCGGAGCGTAGGAGTAGCAGCCGGCAGCAGCACACGTGCTAATGCTGTAGGCACAAGTACACCAGGAGTGGGAGCGAGATGAAAGAGGAAATTACAGCAGAAAATGTTAAGGAAAACATGAACGACAGCTTTACCAAAGAAGACGCACAAGTCAAAGGAATTCGGTAGTGTGGAGATATTTTGGCTATTTAACCAAAAACCACAATAAGCTTTCAACAGTTTGCAGTGCATGCTACCCTGCCTCTCGTCGAACTTTAATGTTGGTTCACATTCTGACAGAAAATAATACTAAAACCAAAATGAATCTTATGTAATCTTCACATCTAACACAGGAGTAAAAAGAAACCTTTATGCTTGACAGAAATTGTGATTTCTTTTATATTGTGACACGTGTTGTTGAGCCTTGGCCGCCCATAAACCTATTACCAGTTTTCCTTCCATGGACCACTTTTGTAGTGTTTAAACCACCCTGGCGCAAACAGGTTTGCGCCACCAAAAAGTGGTGTAAACTGGCAAAAACCCTTAAATATGCTAAATCAAAGGTTAAATCACATGTTTAAATGTTGGAATGCCTTTACAAGCCTGTTGAATCTCTTTCAAACCATGATGGAGCCATTTGGCATGGCTGTACCGTCAGTTTTAGCATGTGACCACTTTACATAGTCAAAAATTTTTGTATGTTGCTTTGGTGCAAACATAGTTCTCTAAAATCAGTATGACAAAAAGAGAAATGTATTTAACTGGATTTGAAAAAGATTGACATAAATTTCAAAAACGGATGAATGCGGACATAAGATTGTTAGATTGACTTTAAATTAAAAAAAAAAAAATTGATAGGTGAAACAGTAATAACTGTATTATATTTTGGTTATTTAATCTGATATGCAATGAATAACATAAAGTTTTGCTAAATAAATGAGTTTCTGTAATCTATATAATTATATTATACTTTGCATGAAGACTATTTGATTTAACAACAGACATACAGTTTTGGACAAAAATCTTGGCTCAATGTATGTTTTTGGTCCATTTTCACCAGTTAATGCTACTTTACGTCTGTTTACGCCGGTGTAAAGTGGTGTAAACTGGCATAAACTATATTTCTGCCAGTTTACGCCACGTGTCCTGGTGTAAACAGGTTTGCACTGGCATAAACCCAGCCCCGCTTAAGTGAACAGCTGTAAATGATGTGACAGGCTACAGGTGGGCTAAACAGGATGTCATGTCAGTCTTCAAATGGAGAAGCGGTTTGCTGATGCAGGTGTGCTCCTTATTGCACACCATTATTGATAATTTATGAAGTTGAGTCCTTGGGATGGACTTGTTTTTGTGACTCTGGGAAAAGTGTGGAGAAAATATGAGCTGGTGCACTTTTTGTGATCTGCGTAAGGTTTTATTTAAGTTTGGTGCCAGTTTGAGGCTGCAGAAAATATTTAATTCAAAGTAAAGTTTGAATTAAACTGCTGTGGTCCACGGACAGAATTTCTGCTAAATTTAAACTGTGCAGAGAAATTAATTAAGGGTAATTACATAATTATAGTTACACCCAAAACCCTTTCATTAATTGATTAACGATTTGCTCCAGAGTAGTGAGAGAAAACGTTCCTCTCATCCCTGGGAGATTGAAGTGGAGTTTTTTGGATTAATTTTTCATTAAAGCAGAGAGAACACAATTACCATGACTTGCCGTACTTTCATTAAGAGTGCCAGTTAGAAGCACTTCATATTTATGGTAAACCACCCAGCTGACTCATCTTTAGCTCTGCGGATGTGAAGGGCGGCGTGCGCTTTGTGCTCTGAGGGGGGGGTGTGACAAATCGTGTCAGGTAATGGGTGGGGGGATGGAATAAACATCAACTGCGTGTCGGTAAGCTGAAGTGACCCGGCACGGCCCTTAAATATAACATTTCTGTGGCAGGGCCAAAAGTCCACTTCCAGTTTATTTATTGACATACGGATAAAAGCATGCAGCGAGAGGCGCCGTGGATTTTTCCCACTGCTTCAGGGAAAATGTACACTAGGCATCAAACCTCTCACAGGAAACCCACCTGGCTGTTACCTCATTTTATTGGTAGTCTGATGGGCAGTTGCAGGTAAGGCCCGTTGACAGCCCCCAGTAATGCGATCTGGCCCGCGAATCGTCTGCGGGTGTGAATAGCACAGGTTTTACACGAGGCATTCAAGGCATCGCAGTTCCTCGCTGTAGTTTCGCTTAGTTACGCGTCGTCTATGGCGTGTCTGCTCAAGCCGGGGCATGCGTGTCACTCCGCCACTTGTCCATTAACGATGCATACTGCGCCCTCCGTGTGGCCTGCCCTGTGCTGGGGCTGCAGGGGCGACACATAATGCGTTTTCATCGTGACCTGCGGCACTCGGGGTTTCCTGCCAGGCTGCAGCATCCCCTGCGTGTTTGCCTGCCCTTGGTCTGCTGATGCTGTGTGTGATACAGACACCAATACCGAGGGCTGTCTGCAGCAGCAGATGGCTTTCCTCAAACGAGGTCATTCTTCTTATGAATACATATAATATGTCAGTCCACCAGGTCATCATAGGATCTGTATAAAGAGCTTTGCTGATCAATGCTATTAAAAACCTGTTATTGGTGATAATTCAGAAAACCACATCTTATGTCCTTCAGTATGGACACCAAAATGTCGGGTTTAAAAGTCTAATTTATAATATAATTTGACATTTCTTATTGAGTATGATGTTTTTTTATATAACAAAAGCACCTTTGTCACAACGAGACTTTATGATGGCTGTCTGCCAAGTACCAAAGAAGTGTCTTGAGAGCTGTTTGTGTCTCTCTCTCCACGGCAACAGGAGGATTCCCTGGCAACACACAGATGGCAAGCACACCGCTTTTGAGTAGTGACTGAGATGGACAGCATACTTGATCCCAGTAGGGAGGGAGGCAGCATACATTAATCATACACGAAGTGAATTACAGCTCATTATGCGGAGCTTGTTTGGAAAATTAAGTGCGCAATTAAAAACAAATTGACTTACTTTTTTTTTTTTTTTCCCCTCCCTGGGATGAAGGTCTTCACGATGACTAACTGTAGCTAGTTGCTAGATGTATTGGTATCTTTTTGAGTATGTCAGTGTCTTGGGATGTGATTTAAGTGTGGTAAGAATTAATTACAACAGGCATGGTACAGCTGTGGTGAGCTGTAGTTTAGTGTTTGTGTGTGTTGACTTTAAGGCCAAATTTATGAGCAAATGAGCCTGAGGGATTTTCTGGATAACATGCTGACATGTTGGGTTTTGAAGCAAAAAGCTAGCGGTTGAAGAACTGATAGGGACCTTACAGAGGTGCCACAGAGTAAAAGAAGTTGCACTGTTAAAATTTAACAATGGGTAAAAAAAGAAAAATTATAACCAGCTTTGTGTAAACATTATCCACGCTGTCCACATGCCTGGGTGCATAATTGGTTTTTTCATGAAGAGCAAGGACTCGTTGACGTCTCCTAGGATCAGTAATAACCGTCACGTTTTGTAGACAGATCCAACATGCAGCCGTGCTGACAGCTGTGATGTAGGCGTCACACTATGGCTCTTGGATTCCATCGGGCCCGATGCGTTATCTTGCACAGAACCCTACCTGATCGGTATTTATTGAGCCCGCGCTGATGGTGTCTGATAAATCTACGTGTGCATCCTCAGGAACGGGGACGTTCGGCCGGGTGTTCCTGGTGAAGGACAAGAAGGCCAAAGGATACTTTGCCCTGAAGGCCATGAAGATACCTGAGGTGATCCGCCTGAAGCAGGAGCAGCACGTCCACAACGAGAAGGCAGTTTTGACAGAGGTGAACCATCCCTTCCTTATCAGGCTGTGAGTAGCACATTTTCAAAAATGCATACATGCATTCCCCTGTGAAGCACCCATCATGACTGGCACAGTTAACTGGCTGTTCTCTGTTGTATGTATATATGCTGTGTGCGAGAAGCAATAAACCATCAGCTGTGGTGACAAGTTTCACATCAAACAAAGCGTTAGCATATGTAATTTACTTTGGCAAGGTATTTCATACATAAAAAGAAATGGTCTAAGAAATATCATATAATTGAATTGTTTAAGATAAGGTAGAGATAGTAACATAAAGATCCAGATTTAAGTCTAAAACTAGTAAAGCTAATTGTACATTATTCTGTTTTCTGTCTTCAGTCGTTTCATATGACACCTTTTGCGCGTATTTGCATTTATTTCCCTTGTTTTGTATGTTTTGATCTACAGTTCTTTGTATGGTTGTTTGAAATGGAATAAAATATGGGGGGGAACAATAGTTTTTCAGAAATTTTATGATCTGCCCACCATGCTACCATGGTTTCCTTTGGCAGGAGTTCTTACATAGAGAACTGTCTGAACACATTAGTCATTAGCCAATGACAAAAGGAATCTAGAGGCTCTTGGACTGAACCTTTTTAATTGGGTATTCTTTGATAGTATTATAATATGAAGAATTAATACCCTTTTGCTTAGTGATTTCATGTTTTTACGCACATAATAATACGCGTGTTACACACGTGGCGTTTGCTGCAGGTTCTGGACGCACCATGACGAGCGCTTCTTGTACATGCTTATGGACTACATACCGGGTGGCGAGCTCTTCAGCTACCTGCGCAGCCGCGGCAGGTTCAACAACGGCACAGGGCTCTTCTACTCGGCCGAGATCGTGTGTGCCATCGAGTACCTTCACTCCAAGGACATCGTTTACAGGGACTTGAAGCCCGAGAACATCCTGCTGGACATCGAGGGCCACATCAAGCTCACCGACTTCGGCTTTGCCAAGAAGTTAAACGACAGGTAAAATTCGGCCCTTTTTCTGTAACCTGGACAAAAGATTGGCGTTAGCCTGACTTGGATACTCATTATGTAGCCAGCGTGTCAGGCGGAGTTTGCGAAGGCACACCGCCGGTGTAGGTGTTGGCGTGATAGCAGAGACAAGGAGTGTCTGGCTGGAAAACCGTGCATCTGTTTGTTGTGATGTACATTCCTCCTACCGATGTGCTCGGACACATCATTAGCGGTAGCACCTGGGCGTTTCTCTGAAATTATCCCAAATCCCTCCAATGTTTCGGCTTCCCAGCAGCGCCACGAGTGTCATTACTGCCAAAACAAAAATCCCTGACTGCTAAAGGTCAAAACGTGCTTTAGTTTGTTTGAGGCACAGAACCTAATGCATGCTTTAAATTTATGGGATTATACATGCAAGGTGAATGTGTTACTGAGAAACGGTTGTTTCCTAGGATACTCAGGTTAAATATAATGTTGCACAGTGACCCTTTCTGAATTTGTTCTGTTCAGCCTCTTTTTATAGTAACATTAACACAGTAGTTTGATATTAAATGAGCGTCCTTACAGAAAGGAGTATTTAAAGTTTTGTTTTTAAAAATTAAAATGTGTAAATGTTCAAAGTCCCGTCATATTGCCATCTAGCAAAAGGTTTTTTTTTTTTTTTTTTTTTTGTTCCTTGTTGCCTTAAATCAATATGGCTGGAACATGAATACATAATAGCTTGCATTTCTATTTTCCACACAGCGGAGAGAAAAATAAATCGAGAGTGCTTGCACATCTGATGTGCAAGCAGCACCACTTATATAAATGGAAAGCAATAATACCACTGCAAATGCAGTTGAAAGACAACTACTCGAGCAGTAATGGTCCTTTGGTTATAAGGTATTTTCAGGGGGAGAGGGAAAAAAAATGCATGCAACAAATTATGGATTCACAGCTCCATCTAGTGGACGACGTGTGACATCAACTCGGGCTGCTTGCACATCTGCAGCATCTGGGCCGTAGGGCTGGAAAAAGAGCAGTCTCCTGTGAAGTGTTTGACAAGAGTGCGCTTATGGGGGCCTTGATCTTTTTGTGCTTCTGAATTGCTGTGTGTGTGCGCGTGCGTGTGCGCGCGTGCATTTCGTAATCGTTGGCATTATGAAAACGGTGATGCTGGGAAAGTTGCACAGAGAGCACTGTGGAGTGGGCAGTTTGTACGTTAAGCTGCTGTAAGCAGCTGAGCATGACTGCAAATAATAATTCAGAATTAATATTAATGAGCCCCCTTTGCTTAGGGATAGTTGGGTTTGAAATTGCTGTAACGTTTTTCAAGTGTAATGAGCAACAATTAGAACTTAAGTAAATAAACGCCACAAAGTGCTTGCAGGCTGCTCAGCTGCGTCGCGGTGTCTGCTAATCATGCTCCATGTGACGGTATTTATAGGAAAGGAAGCGCTGACAGTGAGTTACGGTAATGACCGGCTGTCAGTGCCGAGGGCACACGTCACCAGTGCTAAAAGCAGACACTTTGTCAGCGTTTTTGGTACCGTTAAAGGGCAGAGTGTAACGGGTACGTCTGCACGTGATACACCCTGGCCGTGTGCTTCGTGTTTGACGATGTAGCCTCGAAAGGTTGGGGAGGTCAGTAAAACCAGGGATGCTTTTCTGGACGGCGGAGGAGGATATTTTAGATGGGAAAGCGAGTGGCATGCTGGTAAAAACATGACAGTCTGCGCAACCAAAATGCGACCTGTAGGTGTGAAAGAGGACTGCACAAGGTCACAGCTGCGTCAGAAAGGTCAACGCAAGTGAAAATTTACTGTAAGGGAGCTTATGTCATTATTCACCACTGCAGATATGCTGGAATGTTTCAGCATAATTCAGTGATTTTTATTTATTTATTTTTTCCCTCACTTTTTTTTAAAGGCTGCAAGTCAACGTTATTAGGTCGATTAACTGGCCGTTTGTTAAGAAGCCAGTAAGTAATATTCTGTCATGCCTGTCACATAACACACCTACAGCTGATGCAGACTCACTGCATTGCTACGCCACGAACCCAGTGCCAATGCTGTAACTCGTACAGAATGAGCAATCAAGACGCTTCAATCAGGAGCCTGAGGGAAATTTAGTGTGTAGCAAATTTGCTTGAAACGTGTCCATAGAGATGAGAGGCATAATCAGACTCCTGTGTCAGCTCTGTTTGTAATGAAATGGCAGCCTTGGCGGTCCCTGCAGTTAGAGCCAATGAGCAGCCTCTCTGGCC
Organism: Chitala chitala; assembly: GCA_025773905.1. Lineage (NCBI taxonomy): Eukaryota > Metazoa > Chordata > Actinopteri > Osteoglossiformes > Notopteridae > Chitala > Chitala chitala. Next base: position 38,022 of record JABJVR010002103.1, read on the forward strand.
ATCTGTCTGACCAGCACGGCACATGGGAAGCCGCCGTCGCCATGGCAACAGCCATTACAGACAAACGGGCTAATTAACACAGCGTCCGAATACATCGTGGGAGTGGCGGGATCCTATCATCCCCGGCTGAGTGATGAAACCTCAGAGCGTTTGCCTCCTGCTAGCGGGAACATCCACGACCCCGCCCTCCACTCCTGCGTACATCGCAGGTTAGCTTCGCTGTGTTTCCTGGAGGAATGAGCCAGCTAAATTGTAGCATGTGACGTAACAGCGGGCTTGTGCAGGAGCCCTCAGGTGTCTCGGTTTCCTGACTGCCCAGTGCAAACACTCGGTTAAAGGTGACGGGGGTGACACTGAGTCGCTCGTGTCCATCTCCTAGCGCGGTTTTCCTGCCTCGTTGGCACCACCCCCACCTTGTTGGCACTGCCCTCAGTTCGCTCCTTGACCACACCTCAATATTTAATTAGACCAGATGAGGTGGAGAACCTTGCAGCTGTGTTTCAATGATGACACGGTCAGTTCACATTCTTCCTATGAAGTAAAGCTGTTACTTCCTCTTAAAGCGTATTAAGATACTGTTCTTATGCTATAACAAATTCTGTATTCAGTATAGGTTGTACAAGGTACTGTTGTGAGGCTCAGTTCATGTAGTCTTTGTGCATCTGAGTAGATATGTGAAGTTGCCTGCAAGCTGGCCAGCTCACTGGTTTGTCCCATAGCACATCTCTGCAGCCTGAATGATTTGCAAGACTCAGAACCCAGGAAATGTTTTGTGGGAAAAATCATGCTCAGTGCATGAGAATATGAGCTAGATTATCCAGGCTTTTATCCCAGCATGACCCACTCTTCTCAGCGTAGTAACTCAGGCATTATATTGGGGCTTGTGAAACTGCGTTTCTGACAGGCGGGGGTGCACACGGAAGGTCTGAGCAGGGGTGCTCTTCCTCAGCACAGGGGCCCGTGCCCGCCGCGCTTCCAGGTGTTGAGTTGGGTCCTCCTGCTCTCTCCGTGCAGGACCTGGACTCTCTGCGGCACTCCAGAGTACCTGGCCCCGGAGGTGATCCAGAGCAAAGGTCATGGCCGTGCGGTGGACTGGTGGGCCCTGGGGGTCCTCATCTTTGAGATGCTGTCTGGGTAAGTCTGACCTCCTATCAGAGTAATAATTTGCACGTCCAGCATCTGTCCTGTTTGTCACACCTCGTTCCGTGTCCTTTGCGCCTTTATTGCGCTGGCCGTCCGCTTTAAAGGCTGCTCTAAAACCAATGTCTAAAACCAGTGGGGAGGCAGCAAACGCTCGTCACAGCGAAAGCATGGAGTTGCCTAGCAGATTCGATGGTAGGTCTTCCTCCCACGGAGCGCTCCCTGCTCTCAGTGGAGACAGCAGATCACATGGACAGCCGTCTTAAACCTCTGGCTGTCAGAGAGAGCGTGTCCAGGGGAGGGCTGTTTGTCTCGTCCTCCTCAACCCCTTCGGCAGGGCCACGCTATGTCCTGTCTGTGCTGTTCAGTTGACGACAGTAGAAAAGAGCAGACAGGCACAAGGCAAGCCCATTTAATGGACTTTCCTGCAACTGTTTCCCATTAGAGTTCTGGACAGTTCTTAGCTTTTCACGACACTCGTGTGGTGATGTTCCTCCAGAATTTTACCTGTGATTGTCACAATCCCTTGTTATCAGTCATTGTCATTAATCAAGTAAAATCGTCAGTGTCTCTCTTAATAGCATGTTAGGTTTTAAACACCATATCTTTAGAACTGACCCAGGTGCAGTTTTGCTTGTGGCAGGGGCTTTCCTCCTCCTAATATGCTAACAAACTCTGGCCAGATGACTCCTCCACTGGGCGGCCCCCTGTGTGTTGTTCACCCACAACTCCACCTCATTTCTCTGAGCAGAAAAACTCCCCTCCTTCCTCTCACACCATATCGGAGCACTTCTGATTCTGTCTGCATGTCTTTTCCGTTATATTTTCACACCCAAGTAAGCTGTTCAAGAATTTATTTTTTTGTTTTTGAAGTAGAGCGTGGCCCGATTCCTTTTCATGTTCCCCGGCTGTGGAGAACATGAAAAGGCAACAGCGAACGTTTGCTGTTTTAGCATTTTGTGGTTTAGTGTGAACATTACAAGCACTGCAGGCTTAATGGCGGCTACCATGTGATAGCAACCTGTAAAAATCTTGAAAGAATACTCTTACCAGTCTTAATTCAAGATTAAGAGGTGTCCACCTGGCCCTTCTGTTGAAATCTGACTTGTTTGCCATGCAGTACTAAAACAGTATTTGTCAATTAGTCCAAATTTTAGGGCTGGATTACAAAACCCATATCAGCTGAGGGGCCAAGCTTTTTAAGATGGTATCGCATGTCAGCAGTGCTAGGCTGTTTATTTAGTGTGCCATCTTACTAAGCAGGTGCTGTCAGATGCTAACATTACACTGATAGGCTACTGAAAATGTTATTGTAATGATAATATTGGTCTTAAAGGTTTTAATTGGTAAGAACCAATGACCTAAAAGCCAGTAAAAATGACTCAAAAGCCACATCCGGCCTGCTGGCCATGAATTGAATAGCCCTAGACTAAGAGTTTAATGTAGACATAATGTCATGAGAAGGCTGGGGCGGCGCGGCTGGGGCGACGGGTGGCACGTGGCTGGGGTGACTCATTTTTCCCCTTTGCTCTAAATGATAACATCACTGTGGGCAGTCACAATCGCAGAACTCTACCTAACAGTGGAGATCACACAGAGGAAAATCCAAAAGTGCCTTCTGTTATGTTAGTCCCACTGTGCTTTTGGCCAAGGGCGATTTCCAACGAACGTATAATGGCAGTCAGCACAATTTAACATGGTTAGTGTAGGTCAGGGAAAGATGGGTTCTGTGCCTTTGAGTCAATTTGTATCAATGTTGCTTCTAGAACAGTTATGTAAGAAACTACAGAACGTGCAACATTTAAAAGGGTAAATGAAGAGAAAATGGGATGGAGTGGATGCTTAAGGCCCATGGGGGAGTTACCACTAGAGGGTAGTCAAACGGAACATCTAAAAGGTAATAAACGTGTACATTAATTAATGAATTAATTCTTAAACATATTTAACCTTGTCGTTATTCACAACAGTCTAATTGCTAAGACCCGTAGATACTTTATTTTATAGACCGTTCCACACGTACGTCTTTTAATGTTCGCTATTAACAGCCTGGAAGGGGACTAGTTCAGTGGTGGTTGTGTTTTGAAGAACAACTTTATCGACCTTTTCCTGCTCTAATCCATGTTGGGGATTTATGTAGCCTAGTTGTGATTTTGCTGAATAAATTTTCTTGATTCCAGAAAATTTGATCTCTTCTTCAATCCATCAATATATATAAGTTTTTTTTCATATCCTCTGTGCCCACTTATGGAATTACGCCTGCACTGATGAGAGGTGTGTCAGGGGTGTCTGTTAGAGTGTAACTTGGAGCTCATGATCTTGTGATACATTTACATACATTTATTCATTTAGCAGACGCTTTTATCCAAAGCAACTTACATTTGACATACATGTTACAATGACCTAGCGCAGGGTGGACACACCTGGTGACTGGGCTGGGATTTGAACCGGGAGACTTCTGTATCCCAGCCTGATGTTCTACCCATTGAGCCACCAGGCCGCTTGTGCTGTTGAAGAAAAGCAGTGCACCTGGAGGTAGAGGTCCCAACCCCCTCACCCAACTTCAGGTCCACAGATGGCTGTGCCCTTTGAGGAAGATTACCTTAGACTGGGTAGTCTTAGAGAGTAAAAAAATCCTCCAGTAGTCCAGTATTTGAAAGTGCTCTTGTCTGTTATTGTCTGTAAATAAATCTGTAAAGCGCATTAAGCACACAAGGTTGGCAGGCTGTTCACATGGTTTGTTATTGAGTGTCTGTGGTGATGGATTTATGTGTCCAGTGGAGGGCAGTCTTCAGTCTTGTATGTGGAATCTGACACAGGTTAATATCCTCGCAGTTGGCTAATAATAAACCCACATCTAATACCGTGCCATTCACGTCATCTGGGTCATTGAAGAAATATATACGTCACGTAATATAACTGTTTTAGTTTTACAACTGCAGCTAAACCTAGTAGTAATTCACGGTTTATTAGAGGAGAAAATAGCAAGGAGATTAAATTTTTGTCTGAAGATACTTCATATGACTGCTAAAAGAGAAAGTCACTTTACAAAGATTTTACCTTCTCCCTAGACATATTGATCGTTATACCTTGCATCTAAAAATGTTTTTTTCCAAATACCTAAACGTTGTAAATCTCTAGACGTAACGTCCGAGTTGTTTAAAGTATGAACATTTTCAAAGGTGTTTTCAGGCTGAGTTCTGGTAGACGAGATCATTGTCACTGACCACAAACATCACGTAGCTATGCAGAAGCAATGCCACTTACATGCTATTCTCTATAGCTTGTGCAAACAATCTAAAGAGATTAATAAAGGAAAGATTTAAACTAAATCAGTTTAATATATAAAACTACAGTAAAGTAAATGGGAAGGACTATCTTAAAATTTTCAGCCGTGTAACTAGTATATATTTAATGTAATTTAAAAGTAACCATTTTAGGCATATTTTAAAATCTACTGCTTGTAACTTTGTTCAGTGATAATCAACATTGAAGTAAGTTAAATAATTCTTTGTAAGAGACATCCATGTCCAGAGGTTATTGAGGGTTCAAGTCCATACGGTTTTCGCCGTGCTGTACGGTGATTACACGGCTTGCACTGTCCTGATACGGATTCCAGTCCGTTAACACGAGCATCAGGGTCTCACTTTCTGAACAGCTGCTCATGGCTCAGAGCCCTGGTCCAGTGGGACTCCTGGAGCAGTGTACACCTTTCACTGGGCCCAGGGGTTCCTGAGAGCCCCCTCCCCGTTCCATGCAAGTGTGGCCCATGTGTGCAGGCGGTGCAGGAGCCAAAGGGACTGTTAGAGTTGGCCTGCAGTCCCCCTGGCCAGGGCTCAGAAACGGGAACACTGTTTGTCTTTCCACACTTGTCTCTGCTCTGAGAGCAAATAGGATGTCCAGTGCAGAATTTCTGCACCGCTGTGAGAATGTTCGGTGAAAGGTACAAAAAGCCCCGATGTGGAGGGCCTTAGAAATGCTCTTGTCAAATGAATGCTGTTAATGTCATGAACAGCTTCACATAAAGAATAAAGGAGATTGATAACCTTCTGCTAAAATGTTTTATTTCAAATATCTGCCTTTAAAGCTGCTTGACTAAATTGCCCTTCAGGTTCATGACTAAATGACCCCCCCCCCCCACATTCATGTACAAGTTCAGTATGTTTGACTCTTTCATGAAGAACACAAGTGTCATATTAACCTTGTTTCAGATGAGATAAGAGTATTTAGAGTTGGCGATCATGTGTGCCTTTGAAGTACAGGAGAAGAGGAATCGCACCGCCCTTTGAAAAGGCGGTTCCTGAAATGGACATCCGCCTTTGCCCTTCGTGTGTACTCGTGAGCTTAAACAAATGTCCCTTTGAGCCTGGAGGCCAGAGGAGCTTCAAGTTGTTTAGCCAAAGGTCTTGTGGTGTTTGTGTGGCAAAAACTACGGCGCTACCTCTCAAACGGGAGCCACCCCGCCCCATTCTGAAGCACCGGGAAGCTTACGCCAGGATAGCGAGCTCTGCGGCGTTACGCAACGCCGTGTTTCTGAGGCTCCTCTTACCTTTCAGGCTGAAATTTAAAGACTTCTTGCTGACGATTCAACCTCTGGATGGAAGCAGCGTCTTAATTGAAATATTGCGTCTGCTCGTAACTTGGCGACTGAGTTCAAGCACTATTTACGTTGCACTTTTAGCTCAATTTAATTTATGGTGCTGCCGTGAAGGCTTACTGGCAGAGCTCTCTATTTTATAATGAAGAATTAGGCTTTCAGCTGGTCACCATACGACTACAGAGGACTATAAGTATGTTTTGATGCAAATTCAGTAACTGTTACCCAAACGATTGTCTAATTTGAGGCATTGCGGTTATTTTCCTAATAGTGAGGTATTGACGGCTGAGAGCCATTATTTATGTCTCAAAGTTCTGCTGTAATGGAATCTTGGAGGGGACTCAGGTGTTATATAAACCTACAGTGGCTCTTACGTAACCAACATGCTGCGAACCCAGCTACCGCCAACTGCCAGATATAGCAGGCAGTTCAACAGTAGCCAGGACAAATATACCCTTTTGCATATGAGCTTCAGTTTTGTGCGTTTGTTTTATAAGATGACTTTTGCGTCTTAACGTACTTTTTGCTTTTGCAACGGTTTTGTCAAGTCGAGAGTATTATTAAAGAAGCTTGCTCCGTGGACTTGAACCTGCAGCGTTTTGGACCGTCGCTGAACCGGCAGGGCAGCCGGCTGTCACGGCGGTGCCAGTTGCGTGAGTGGAGAAGCGGTGAGCGGGAGGACACGGCCGCTGTTGTGGTCCTCGTCCCGTTCCAATAATGCGGCTGTCACTTTCGTCTTTTGTTGCGTTCTGTTCACAGTAATAGTTGTTCTGGGTGTGTGGGAAATCCAAATTCCGTTATGTCCCTTATGAACTACTGACCATGCCCTGCAAAACCCATTAGCCTGACCATACAAGAAAGCCTCTAATTTCTCTTGAAGTTATAGGAAGGGAACCAATTCAATTTCTTTTCTGTGCTTGGTATCCCAAGCCTTCAGGTCTCAGGGGGAAGACTGACGCGTGTTTCAGCTGTCAGTCAGCCTTAACCGAGACTAAGGAATGGTTTTAAAATTTTTATTTTTTTTTTCTCCTGAGAGGGGAAAAAGGAGGTGCTTTTCTAAAGAAATTTCCAGCATCCTCAAGCTTAGTGTGACAGTTGTCTCCTCCAGGACATACTTGTTCAGAGTTGTTTTTTTGAGATCTTAGTCTTCCAGTATGGTAGGATTATTTTAAAATGCGTCCGAGCTCGGAGCGTTTGGTTTTGTCGTGAGGCCAGTGACGAGCTCAGTAAATGTTGGGTAAACGAGCTCGTAACGCACCAGATGTGTGTCGCTTAGCTTGTCGGGGACGACCTTCCTGGGAGCGGGCGGCCCTGGGAAATCGCTCATCTTCACGCTGTGAGTCATCGGGGTCCCCTACAGTTCTCTGCGCTGCTGAGCGACAGAACAGAAGGGGGGCAGGGGGGGGGATGTGACTGCAGACAAGGGCCCATTGTCACCAACACACCCCCCCCAATACAGCGCCTTAGGGAGATGTGCAACCTCACCTTTTTATTTCTAAAATTATACTGTGCCTTTTAAAAGCTTTTTGTATAATTGCTTTTATGTAACGACTAGTATTTAGAATTCTGCTAAGTACATTCATTTGTATGTTTATAAACTTTAATGAATACGTACGTGTATTTTGTAGGTACCCACCATTTTTTGATGACAATCCATTTGGGATCTATCAGAAGATCCTTGCGGGTAAACTGGACTTTCCCCGGCACCTGGATTTCTATGTGAAGTAAGATGAAAAAGCAATACTTTGTTTGTTGTTGTTGTTTTTGTTGTTGTTGTTGTGTAAAATTAATTGTTTTACTGCACATTTTTGTTTAATGAATACTTTACTCCTTACACAGGTCAGACCATCCCTATCTTTGAAATTTTAACCGCTCACATGATGTGTTCAAAAATGTTCCTCTTATTTGTACAGTAAAACCATACAGTCACTGGGGTCCAGAATATTTGATTGGGTAAAATGTGGGGTCACATTACAAAGAGGCCAATGAAAAATAGCACTTGTTTGTTGCTGTCGTTACCTCCTAAATACATCTACAGGACAGATGAGGTTGCTTTTTTACCTGCAAATTGATATCATGAAGGCAAACTTGAATTTAGACAGATGTTTTTATTTTCAGTTCTGTCATACCTGTCTGCAACAGCCAGGGACTTAACCAGCTATGGACTAACTGAATAAATCAGGCCATCTGATTTTCCTTTGATTTTCTTTGCAAAAGCCAAACCACAGTGGAACAAAGTGTTGATCTCAATATCAAAGGCCGTAGAATTAGATTTCACGGTGTTTATTTCATTTGCTTATTTATTTTGTTAAGGGCTTACACTAGAAAATCATGAAGTGCATAGTTAATAAAAAATAAATTATAGCCAATCTCTTAACTGTGAGGGGAAACCCAATGTCTTACATTATGGAAACAGGGGGCCACTATACACCAGATTGACAACAACACAGCAAAATCTGTTCTCTTCATTTAACCCATCCCCTGGGGGAGCAGTAGGCAGCCATTTTTCTAGTGCCCAGGGAGCTACTGCGGACTGCCTCGCTCAGACACACACTTCGTGACTAGGCTGGGATTTGAACAGGGAGACTTCATCATCCTAACCTGATGTCAGGAAAAGTCAGTCAGTCATTTTCTAAACTGCTCATCCTGTTAGGGTCATGGGGAAGCCTGGAGCCCATTACAGAATTCATAGGGTGCAGGGCAGGGGACATCCAGAGTGGGGCGCACACACACACACAATGGGAAATTTTTTTTAGAAACACCAATCAACCTAACCTGCATGTCTTTGGTCTGTGGGAGAAAACTGGAGAACCCGGAGAAAACCCACCAAGCACAGGGAGAACATGCAAACTCCACACACAGACCCAAAGCAGGAATTGAACTCCAGGCCTGGAGGTGCGAGGCGACAGTGCTAACCACCACGCCACTGTGCTGCCAGCACAAGGAAAAGTAACAAGTTAATATATTGCAGAAAGAGTAGCAGCTGTCATTGTCTTAGCTTTCTTATTCAGTGCTGAAGTGCGTCCGGGGAAGACATTATAAACATAGCTTTAATAAAAAGCCGTGTGTGTTATTACCTAAACCTGTTGGCTAAACCTATTGGAGAGACCCAAGTGATTTATGTACTGATATCAAGAAGTGTTTGAAGAATGCAGGCTGATGTTGACTGCTGGTTGACTGGTTTCTGCTTGAGTGATGGCAGAGGGACAGCTTCCCGATGTGATCGTAAACAACAAAAATCAGCCACGTTCCCGCTGCAGCCGCCGTGTGAGGAACTCAGGCAGGTTTACTCCTTGTAGGTCTGGGAGCTCGATCTTTTGCTCAACGCAAATTCTCTTGGAAAACGTTTCCTTTCAGCTGTCCAAAAGCAAGGTGTAATTCTGCCTCTATTACAGATAAAACACACACACACACACACACAGTAACATCTGCACTGTACAAACACAGGAGTACAGGTTTAAAATGTGTGTAATGCATTTTAAAGAGATCAACCAGGGGTTCAAATTCTGTGGGGAAATGTGTTGTGTTCACTGTTAATATTGAAGTTGCTTTTAATGAAGGAAAAAAGGGCCTTGTGGTATTTGGGTTTGAGGTGCCCCTTCATTAATATTATTCCTGCCACAACTGATCATCTTACCAGTTCTTTGCTGAAATGTTGAAAACACAGTTTATAGTTTCAGGAAGCTATGAGGGAAGGATAAAGCTGTTCTACTAAAGATGTGGGATTAAGTCACGCATGACAGTAGTTGTCAAAATGACCGTTTAAACAAGCATGTAAAAGCCAGTTTTACCCTTCTACTGTCTTACCATTCTACTTTATGTGCTTTTTGTCAGTTTGCGTGTTCAGGCAGTTAATCGATCTTTCTCTCTCTCTCTGCTTGTTTTCACTTTTCTCACCTTTTGGTTTGGAAAATGACACTAACGGCAAGTTTGAAGTCTGTTCAGACGTCCTTGAAACCATTCTGGTTCCTGTGTGACAAAAACATCAGTAATGTTTCTTTTGGAGGGTAAATCGTATAAATTCAGATTTATCTTGGACTTTACCTGGGCATTATCTATTTTCACTTTGTGTTTTGAGGTCCAGAGAGGTGGTAAACCATTGCAGTGTACATCTCTTTGTGTTGCTGTCATGTAACTGTGAATTATTTCTGCCTTGATTTCTCCAGAGACCTAATCAAGAAGTTTCTTGTCATCGACAGAGCGAGACGGCTTGGAAATATGAAGGTAGGAACCATGTTCTTGTGATTGTCCAAACAAATTTAGTAATATAAACTACAGCTGTTAAAAAATTAACTGGAAAACATTGCATGTAGTGGGCGTGTAGGTAAAGTAACGACAGATCCTGAAAAGGGAAATGATGTAATAAGTTGCTTTACCTTTTATTTGTTAGTCTTGCAATGTTGTGAGTCCGTCTGAGCCCAGTAAGTTTGTTTTTGAGCAGGGAGTCGCCTACTCTGGGTCTCTGAGCACTGTCACGAGTCGGTTAGCAAACCTGGGCGGCCTTCTACAGGGGCACTTGGATTTGGTCACGGTGTCTGAGAGTTTGGTGGGGTTAAAGACACGTGTCTGGATTCTGCTGCCTGTTTCCAGAGGGTGGATCCAGTTCAGTGTGGACTGGTATGAGAACGTGGACTGTGGTGCCATTCGCACACAGCTGGATGGAACAGAAAAAAGACAGCTTAAAGACACACTCGTTCCAGATACGTTCATGCTGCGGCCTACAAAAGATTTCCTTTGTGTGTTAACACCAGTTAACTGAAGATGTTATTGCTGAATACTTCTTTTCAGAGAGCTGCATAGGTTTGAGAGAAACGCTCTATGTGGGAACACAATCCAAACCCAGATTAATAGTGCTCGACACATTAAACGCAAACCACATGGCAGAGTGATTCATTTTGTGATGCCTCTTACATCACGGGATGGCACCACCGGTCATTCCAAGTCTTACGGCATTTTTCCCGAAGACGGGGCGCACTTTACAGACTGCGCTGGCAGCATACAGTCGGCACAGTCGTGCGTTAATGGACGCATCACGGCACGGTGTCGGGCCCATTGGCTCCGCACATAGCTTCCCAAGCACTCGTTCTTTGTCTCTGTCTCTGTAGAGAAAAGCTCTGGGGAGAATGATCCCAACAGCTCAAGTGTTTGAGAGACGCGATCTAGTTCAGTAAGAATGCCTCATTTTGGACCTAAAGAGAATCACAAGAAAAATTAGTGCTTTAGTTCTTTTTAATGTTTGTGCTTCATGTCTGTCTGTCTAGTGCACGCATGCTTGATGCCTTTGTAGCTAATAGAAGTTTTTGATTAATTAATTTAAGCACGCATTTCTCTTTGAAAATATTGTGCTGTTATATTTTGAAAATGAGGACATTATTACTGTTTTTGAGACATAACGATCTCAGCGTGCTGACAGCTCTGGTGACAATTAGCATACGAGTCTGTGGTAAGACGCGTCGGCCATGCCAGCGAATTCCATGTCACAAGCGGAGCGTTTTCACATTGACGGCAGCCACGGGCAGATTCACAAATTTGTGTTGAGAAGAACCCCTTTTCCTCACTTATCCTGTTCAGGGTGTCTCGAGAGATTGGGGGGCAGAACCCAGTTTTTCACAGATTGTCTGCGAGTAGATCTTTTTTTTGTGTCTCCTTTATGGCGGTCCTATGTTGGGGCTCTGAAGAGCACGTTGTGCTTTCCCAAGAGTTCACATCCGAGGGTTCGCAAAGTGCACCAGTGGTAAGGCAGCAGCTGTATTTACACAGACTAATGCGGAGGATTCCCCAAATCCCTTGACTTAGCTAGCGTGACATATCGCTAACAGAACGCATTAGTTCAAGAGGGTGGCAGGCAGTGTTAAGTAATGAGGGTCACATAAGGCAGGCAATGGCTTAGGAGGGGCTCCGGGGGGGGCACTTTACTCTGCACTGTAATATCCCTGTCTTCCAGAACGGAGCAGATGATGTGAAAAAACACAGATGGTTCAAATCTATAGACTGGGAGGCAGTACCGCAGCGAAAGCTGAAGGTGAGCTGTTTGTGTGTGGTGAAGTGCAGCACACCTGGGGATTTCTCACGAGACTCACCTGAGTGCGATTCAGCGAGCTGACTTCGTTTCTTAATCAACGACTTTACTTGAAATGTCCAGACATTGTTGTTATAACACATAACGCATCTTTCTTCTTTGCTTTGAGTGACTTTTTAAAAAAATAATTATGTAGGGTGTCATGATTTGGATTTTTTTTTTTTTTTTTTTATCTGTTAAACATACCTAGGAGTAACTTAATGTTTAATTAGTAGTCCGTTGTTCTGTTTCTTCTTGGAATTGTACACAGTGCCCGTGCATGTTTGGTTGTGTCCATATTACAGTGAGCACAAAGCCTTAGGTGTTTGTTTCAAGGAAATGCAAGCTGTGTTGTAACTTCTGCTTGTTTTTGATGGTAATCCCAGCCTCCGATAGTTCCTAAAGTGGCACACGAGGGGGACACCTCGAACTTCGACACCTACCCTGATGACGAGTGGAAGAAAGAAGCACCTGTTCCCCCCAAGGACCTGGAGGTCTTCAAGAACTTCTGATGTGAAAAGTAATCTGCATTGGGCATCTGGTAAATTAGATGATTCTCGAGAAATAAAGAGCCCCCGTTTGACGATGCGTCTCCTTTCGCGCTCATGGTTCGGCTTGGCTTTTACAGCACGCTGGGGAGCAATGCGGTACCAAAGGTGCCCCTGTCCCTTTACGGCCCTACGATGGTCCGCAGCCTTGTCCACTATATTTGCAGTCAGACACAACGCCCTGTCGCAGATGTGCTTGAGCTGGCGGATGAGTCTGCACTGTGCATGTTACGGATTCACTGGCCAGGAGACTCACGCTGGGTAACTCGTTTCAGCCGTGCCCCCCCCCACGACAAAACGCATGGAAGCGAAACAGTATGAGGCTGACTGAACCCACCAGTTTACATCCAGGCACAAAACACTTCCACTAAATGCCAGCATTATCATTTTTGTTTCTAGAGGGTGTAAGTGTGCATTGCTTTTATCTGCTGGTTTATCTGAGAACTGGTTTACTGATAGTTTTATTATTGTTGTTATTGTTATTATTATTCATTTACTTATTTTTTAAATTTGCAGTCTGAGCTCTGCCTGGCTGATTCAAGATACTTCAGGGTCTGTTCACACTTCGGAGCAATCAGTAGTGTTTACCCCACTGAAATCCTCATTGTAATGCTGAACAAGGGGTTTCAAACCATTCATTTAGCATTTTCACTTTTTTTAATCTATTCTGTTTAACATTCGGTATTAGTTTATAGAACTAATTAAAGCATATCACTTGGTTACTGGAACACCACTATTGAAACATCCCATATTTTGAGTTTTATATATAGCTATAAATGCATGAACAAAAGAGGACTACAGGTAGAGAAATTATGTAAGAAATAGGTTTATTTTAGATCTTGTCATCTAGCAAATCTTTGTTTTATTTGAGCAGGAATGTTGCACAATGCAGCCGGATGTGATAATAGCTACATTTCTTGATTTCTTATGGGCATTCAATTCCTTATCTAAAAAAGATCTCGTGATCGGCCAGGGATGTAACATGCAAAGCTAGCTTCTGAAGAAGCCGTTATATTATACACAAGGAAAAAAAATCTACAGGAATAAAATCTCTCGAATGGTACTGTAGAATTTTTTTTATAAAATACAAACGTGTTCACCTGTTGTGGTTTGTCAGGACACTGCAGAGCAAAGTTGGATTACTCTGTGAAAGTATGAGTCATATCTGGTTCTTCCATTTTCAGAGCTACAATACCTTCTGATTGCTGCTGTTTTTAATTTTTAAAAGATTGAAGTTCTATAATTACTCTGCTTGAATGGTGTTTTCTGGATTTTTACCTCTTCAGGTAACGTAGCAATTTTAGACCAACAAAACCCAGTGAGGACCTATTAAAAGTCAAACCAGGGATGCTAGTGGGTCGTGTCGAGATGTAAGTTAACATGTTTCAAAAAATACGTAACTTTACGCAATCAGTACAGTACTAACAGACAATGTCATCTCAGTGCATAATTTAAAAACTTTTTATTTAAATATGATTGCTGCACTGATAAAACTTAGTTTGTCTGGTGCTAAAATATCCTCATATTTAATATCAACTTGAGAAGTGTTTTTATTTATATTTTAATAAGGAAAAAAAACTTTTTTGTGTTACCAGTTCCTTTTCTCCCATCCTACCTTATTTTGATGAGCTGCCTTATTTTTTAACCAGGATTTGTTCAGTTTTTTAAATTGGTATGTGCATTATTAAATGATGTTGTAGCAGTCAAATTTTAAGTGATTGATAACATGTTTTGTTTTGTATGTTTCTATCATGTTGTTCTGTTTTGTTAGAGTGTGTGCGCGTGCGTGTGTGTACACGCAGATGCATGTACTTCTTTTTGTGTATCATCATTGTATTTCATATCACCAAAGCCATCTGCAGGATTGTGAATGTGAAAGCTAACGATGAAATCCCTTTCCTCATGTTCTCTTATAATAGTGCCTGTCATTGTACTTTATAATTTTTTTATTTTTTTTTCCTCCCCCATCTTCTAGGTGCTATAGTCCATCAGTTTAAAACACTCCGTCTGCTTAGCATGAGTACAGTTAATTAAACACAATACGGGCTAGCATGAAGTATGCCTCGGAGTGGTTTATCCTGCTTGTGCCATGGTTAACGAAGAAAAATCATAATTTTAAAAAACAATTCGCCGTTAAAATAATTGTTTAGAAAAATTAATTAGGTTTCAATAATTTCAGTGTGCTATGAAAAATATAGTCCGTGTAATGATAGAATGTCTGGTCAGACCACTTACTGGAAGTGCAGAGTCCCCTTAACTGATTTGGAATGTTGATCAAAAACAAGCACGCATTAATATAGAATTGTTATTATGCTGCCAGAACTACACATGCACTTCCATGTCATACATCTGGACCAATAAGAACCTTGTATTTACCAAAGCTGTGGTATAAATAATGGACATTGTGCTTTTGCCTACGTTTAGTATTTTTCTACGCATCTGTGAATGTTTGTCACTTTTTTTTTTTTTTACGGTAGAAAATATTGTATATTACTGTAAGTCAACCTGTGCTGTTGTAACCATCTTCATCGGTGTACCCAGATAAAAATCGCACTGTTAAGCACAAAACTCCAGTCCATGGGTTGTTTCCTTCTCAGATTAGATGCACCAAAAAAGATGTTTGAGGACTTCTGCTGTAGGTCTTCCAGCTTTATGTCTGTGTGCTTTTGATGTTCAGCTCATGATGGAGCAGAAAGAATCGGGGTTGAGCAGAGTTAGGGTCTGTTGGTCATGTTTACTTTGCCCTCTCTGGCTGCTGGTGGTACAGACTCAGAATAAAGTGTATGCAAATTTCTCAGCAATAAATGTCTATAGAGCTAATACCAACTAGTGTAAGTCACATTTATTCATCAACGTGGAATGAAAGTTCATCTCATGGAGAAATGTTTGTTTCATAGTGCTGAAAATTAGCAAACAGTGTGAGACCACAGGGCCTGTTTCCTTGGATTGGAGTTTGCGTGTTTTTGCATATTGGGCCACGAGTCCCACACAGACCCAAACCATTTGGAACTGATGTTGATTGCAAATTCTCTTTTTTGGTTGTTTACGTATGTGTGTCTAAAAAAAATGGTGTGGCAAAAGCTGATTTAAATGGGTTTATTTTTAATGTTTTGTTCTCTTTGTAGATTTATTGTAACGCTACTGTAAGCATATAGCTCATAAGAAGAATTTCTATTACAAAATGGTAAATACTTCTATCAGCTTTAACAGTGTTTCAAGTTCAAGCACAATCATTTTAGGATAGCGAAGATTCCACATTACAGCGTTGTGCAATTCCATTTTTAGCAGAATTTGCTTTCAGTGGGGAGATGTGTTGGAGAAATGTAAAGTTGTTTTGGCTGTTAATTAAAAAAATAAATAAATAAATAAAAATCATTCCTAAGTATAACAAATTTTTTTTTATAACTAATTTTATATTGGAACAAAGCCTGAATATATGTGGACATTATGGTCATGATTATTGTGAGTAATCGGACCTCTGAAACTGTATTCCCAATCAAGATGTCACGTGACTTTTTAACGTCAGAGGGATAGCATGAGCACACGCGTGGCATAACCGTGCACACAGGGACCTGTCTGTGACAATGCCACTTTGTTCTGAATGTACATGAATAAAATGTTTCATCGTGAAAACGCTGCATGTTCAACATAATTTTTGCACTTTAGTTCCAAAGCATTGCTTGCTGACAGCTGATGTATTCTGTCATTTTGTGACAGGTTTCTTTGCATTTTTTTTTCCTCCATTCACTCAGAGTACATTCCAGTGGTCGGTTTTCTTTGACTACAGAGTATAATATTGTAGGACATAAGAAGTGAAAAAGAACTGAATTGAACTTTTTCTTGGGTTTTTTTTTTTTTTTTTTTTTTTTGATTAATTTCTCTCATTTGGGGAATGTTTTAACAGAAGCAAAGCTATTTTAACATGATGTTATGGCTGATGATGAACACAGGACTTGCTCAGTCTGTGGGAGTTCTGGAGAGACATAGAAGGGTACTTTTCACAGTGTGTATTCCTGAGTGCTGGATCA
Source organism: Chitala chitala (assembly GCA_025773905.1). Classification (NCBI taxonomy): domain Eukaryota; kingdom Metazoa; phylum Chordata; class Actinopteri; order Osteoglossiformes; family Notopteridae; genus Chitala; species Chitala chitala. Next base: position 54,390 of record JABJVR010002103.1, read on the forward strand.
ATCACGCTTTTCAAGATAAGAGTTGGGGACTGAGGTCATCAGACATGAGACAGGAGGTCATCACCTCAGACAGGTAATTGTATTGTCTCACCTGACTGTGACACTTTGTGTTCAACACCATCTTTCTCTAATTTGTTGTGTTCTTGATTCCAATATCCAGTTAGCCACTGAGTGCACACTTCAGCTTTCAGGAAGAAATACGCTACGTCAAGGGTTATCAACTTCCTCCTTGCATAAAATGACCATGTCAAAAGTGTAATGCCTCTCATCCATTTAAAGAATAGCTTGTTCCAATTTGTAATAAACTGTAGATAATGTCAGAATGTGCTAGAGAGAAATGGTCAGTTAATGTCATCATTGTAAGAAGACACATTCCTTATACTGCGTGACCTGTTCCAAACATCAGTGGCAGACTTTGAGGCTGGGGGGGGGGGATACTCATATCCTGGTTCCCGTAATGACCTTAGCAGACGTCTTCAGGGCCCCTGCCCAGCGCCATGTCTGGTGGGGGGGTAAGGAGTGGAGCTGCATGTCAAAGGGCTCACCCTAGTCCCGCGAAGCTTTGGTTTCCCGGTTCCCCCCCACTGTGGCCCCCTGCCCGAAGGTCATGGGAGCTTCTGCTGGGACACTGAAAAAGAGCCTCCTCCCCTCCCCCCAGTCGTTTTCGTGTCAAGGTGAGACATCTCCTTCAGCTCCTGAGATTCACACGGAGTGTCACAAGGTTTTACACGTAGGATCAGCTGCTCCGCTCATAAGCGCTGCTCGCGTGTGTGTTGTGGAGCATCGTGACAAAATGACAACACAGGCTGTCTGCTGCGAGGCTACGGCAAGTAAGGTCAGGCTCACACACACCGTAAAAATGAGCATTTTAAACAAAAAAATTACAGACTACAGCTATGAACTGTAGCAGATTGTGTATCATGCTGATATTCTACAATGCTGCTGAATATATCAGTTTTTTTTTTTTTTTTTTTTTTTTTTTTAATTTAAAGTTATTTTAACAAATACGTTATTTATTTAATTAAAAAGAAATTGTAAGAAGAGGTTTTTAAAAATTGGAGGGGGAACGCA
>JABJVR010002104.1:0-17954 GCA_025773905.1 Chitala chitala
CAGACCCAAGGTGGGAATTGAACCCCAGGCCTGGAGGTGCGCGGCGACAGTGCTAACCACCACACCACCGTGCCGCCCCCTTCAGAAATCTTTTTTTCGTATTCTTGTTTTTGTTCACTATACCATTAGATGGCGCTCTGTGTGAATAAATGGAAGTCAGAGAATTAGGCAGTATGAGCATCTCGCTCGCTCCCTTTCCCTCTCACGCCTTAAGAATGTAGGGCGTTTTATTTACTGTGGCAGCAAGGGTTGTTAGCTCAGTTGTCGTTGCTTCCTGCCAACATTTTTTCAACAAAGTTTCCCCTGTAGGACACCTGCAGGACGAGTTCACTCCTAGCCCCACTCCAATTCATTTTACTGCTCTTTATCTGGGAGGTGGAAAAGCCAACAGCCTTTGTGTGTCCACTGAAATACATAAACAATCTTTTCCAGAACATGAAATGGCATTTTGCAAAGGCAACACCATTAGCAACGCATACATGATTCCTTTTGGTTTTCTGAGAACACTTGTTAGTGTGAAGAAATCTTACCTGGAAGCACAAAAATTGTTTTGTAATGTTACCAATTTACAGAGTGGAAAAAGAAGTCAGTTTCAGTGTTTTTACATTTTATTATAAAATTAAGAATATTACACATTCTGGAGGCTGTAAACCTCTGTCCTACATAGCAGGAGATGCTGTAATGGTAATGGTAATAAATTATGTAAGTTCATTAGCACATTCCTCCCCCGCGGAGTTGTGAAGTGCAGGCATTTTCTGTCCATCTGTGCACACGTTCTGTCCTTCAGACAAGGCACGCAGCCACAGGGCTGCTGTCTTCCCACTGCATCTGCGCAAACAGCCAGTCCAGTGGGTCCCTATTATATTCCCTCTGATGGCTGTACCTGTGGGCTGCGTCACCTGCGCAGGCAGATAGCCGAGAGCGGTAGGCCCTGGGCGCAGGCCGGGCAGGGGCCTTGGAGAAGAGGCGGGGCCTCTGAGACCGGGGAACCCTGAGTGGCCCACAGCTTGGGCGTGCCAACTCCTTTATGGAGTCTGCATACTCCTCCAGTGACTGGGCAGGCTGGGTGAGGCTGCCCACCTGTGGCACCTCCTCCTGGCTCTCAGTGATGGTGGGCAGTGGGGCTACTGACTGCAGCAGTCTGCTGGATCTTCTTCTTGAGGGTGTAGTTCCAGTTGGCATTGGTGATCTTAAATTGATGAATTCACCCTGTAAAATTTAATGCAAATTAGTTATTAGAATGTCTCATTTTAATTGTTAGCAGCAATCGTACACATGAGATATGTTTTAAATGCCTAATAAATACCAACATAACAACGTCTCATAGACAACACAAAAAACATACATCAAAGTAATCAGTGATAACTTCATTGTTTAAAAAGACATCTTGGTATAAGTACAACCCTGATGGTTTGTCTGTCCCATCTAAAAAACAAGCATTATTCTATAGTGATTTTAGGCTCACCTGTTTGCTGAAGTGTAGAATACAGTCTTGTTTTGTGTAGCAAATTCTGTAGGTCAGGAGCTCTCGTCCTGTGTGGTAAATTCTCGAGGTCAGTTGCTGTACTCTTGTCCTGTGTACTAGACAAATGCTTCCTTGTGGTGCTGCTCTCTGGGAGCGTGAGGTGGGGCAGTGTCTGCGTTCTCTGAGGAGCAGTGGGAGAAGCTGGTCCTTTTATACTGGAGCTGGGCGTGAACCAGTGCTGGCGCTGCTAATTATATCTCCAAGCTGACCTTGCTCCGCTCTATAGGACGCATGTGCATGAGTTTGCGCGTTCGTGTCTGTCCAGGCGATCACAGGAAACTCCAGCGTGGTCACCAAACACGGTTCTACAAGCTGGCTGACCAAGTGTTTACGTGTACAGGACAATAGCACTCATTGTGTGTAGAGCCACACACACGCGCTCCTTTTACCACCCTCCTTTGTGGTGGGATTTAACCATTTCAGCTTTTTCATTTTTAGGAATGTGACATTTGGTAAAATGCTGATAGAGCTGCTAAATTTGTCAGTTAAATTCTTATCCATCCATTTATTCATCTGCCCACCACTTATCCAGTGAACATTTGAGGATAGCTTGGAGCCTAACCCAGGCACCATAGAGAGCAAGACAGGGTACACCCTGCTGCAGACTGATTTGATAAATTACACTTTATTGGTAGATGTATCGAAAACTTTTTACTATATTATTATTGCTGTGCGTTTATTATATTGTGTATATGAGTAATGACAAACCAGATGAAAACGTGAGAGTGAATGTAAGGTGCAGTGACCTAACCCCAAGGTCTGTGAACCAGCTGCACAGGGCTAATCCGATCAGGAACTCGCTTGACAGAAAGGCCACGTTTCTTCCGTTCCCAGGCTGGGGCAGCGTGATCACACCAGTTCTCAGGGATAAAAATACAAAGTGTAGGGCAGCCTGTGAAAGAATGGAGCAAAGGACCAAAACAAAAGGAGCAAAAATAGCTGCCTGATCCTGTGCCTCTTCCTCAGCAGTCTGTTTGAACTGGACTGTAATGCTTACTTATCCTCTCTGTGTGCTCTGTCCACTGGAAAGTGTCACACACACACACACACACACACACACACACAAAAATCCTAGACAAGACAAGCAAAATCTACATTTGTGAAGTTTCTACGAAATCATGTAAGCTTAGTGGATGGGAGTTCTATAATATTGGGACTATAATGGACTAATTAGTTTTCGAAAATATGTTGTCTCAGATTGGTGCAGAAGAAGAACGTGGTTGTCATGGAGAGGAACTGGGGGCAGAGCCATGTGGTGTGTATGGTGCTATAGTGCCAGTGTGACAGTGAGACAGGCTTGTAAACTGTGCTAAAGCATATCATAATACATCAAGCATGGTGCATATTTTCCAGTAACGCCACAGCATCAGGTGATAAGCACCATTGTTCTCCTGCTCCTAAAATGGAAGTTCCCACGTGTGTACGTGATCCGAGGTAGCGTTCAAGGCATTATGAGTCATGAGGGCTCATCCCTTCTGTAATCCACAAGATGAGCTCAGGTCTTTAAGGAGCTCCCAGCTGGGAAGCAGGCCAGCAGAGAGGCCATTGTGGATGGAGGGCCACAGCCCCTACAAGCTGTTTCACGGCACGTAGGCCTGAAAGTGAGCAGTTCTGGCCTCAAATAGCTTGATATCCTCACCCTGTACACCAGAAATAATAACTATGGTGGTGTTGTTGTCGGGGATTACCTGTCCTATATTTTTTTCTCTCTCTCTCTCTCTCTCTCTCTCTCTCTCTCTCTCTCTCTCTCTCTCTCCGTCTCTCACGTCTCCAGGAAGATGGAGAATTGATCATCGAGGGCTTACTCAGCATCTCCTGGGGCCTGAGGAGGCCTATTCGGCTGCAGATGCAGGATGACAGCGAACGTTTCCGCCAGCACTGCACTGTATCCAACAGGTGGGCTGTGGACTGGGACCAACCTTCACCTCTGTCTTTCCCAGAGGCCACACCCATAGCAGCTCTTACCATCATCTCATGGGAGTGCTGGGTAGTATACTAACAGTAAAACTCTCTCTGTACTCTACAGCCAATCTGGTACAATATGGGAGGGATATCTAATTATCTGCCTTTCAAACTGACACCTAACACTTATAAAAGTAACATTCTGACAGCATTAGCTTGTTTAATTTGTTCATATATTTATCACTTTTGGCCATGCGTCATTGAACACGCAAGTGGTCTTTCTGGAGAAGTTGTTGCTGTTCAGTTGTTGCTGGTAAGATCCTGCTGCTTCTGTATAAATGCCTTTTCCAGGTTTCAGTAAGGAAATCCTAATTAAAATCCATTCCAGATGTGTTTAAGAGAAGCTTCATTGGCTCGCTCTGTTTACCTTTAGGCCTTCCTGAAAATGTCCTTTAATCCCAGTTAATCAGAAACCAAGGTGTCCCTCCTGGTGGCCACTTCCTGAGCAGAACAGGAAGTGCCTGATTAGAAGCAGACTGGTGTCACAGCCCTTTAACTAGAACTGTGATTATTTGTTTATTCTTATTACTGAAAGTTAATGAGCAGGAGAAGCAGGGGGCTTTTTAAAATGTCAAGATAGCTAATATTTTATTGTTTTTTGCATATGGTGATGTTGAGTAAATTCACAATATGGCATACTTTTCAATATTTTTAAAAACATGGTTATCTAATGAATACTGTAACAAATAAAACACTCTAAACTTTTTGCCAAATCTCAAATATCTGAATGTACTAAACAGGAATCTCCTTAGTGTAGTGCAAGATACAGGTACTTGTCTAGAAGTAATACTTTTTTGCTCACACAGCCGTACATACAACATAACACTTGAAATAGGATGGGCCCAGATGCTCCGCTAAATATTCATCATATATTCTTTGCATCATGATATTCGTCGCTTTTTCTAGGCAACTATGCTGATCAGACAGAATGTGTGTTTTTCATTTGGGCTGCATTTATTTATTTATTTTGTTTTGAATAAATGTCAGGTAAAATGAACTTGACACTCTTGCTGTTCTTCTCATAGGCAGGAAAATTTGCAGAACAGCACCCAAAAGTGGATGTCCCTGGAATCCAACAACGACATTTCTTTGAAACTTAACATGTCTGTTCACACAAGTAAGATTGCATTGTTCTTCACTGTAACAATAAAATTTTTTTTTTTTTAATTCTTGAGAATTTGAAGACGAGTGAGGAGTGAGGGTCAAAAGGGGTAAAATGGCTGGGCAGTTGTCTAAGGATCAAAGTGGATAAAATGTTAACCTGGAAAATGTACATGTAAAGTCTCTCACAACAGAGCAACAAAAGGTATAAGGAGAATATAACAGAGTCACACAGCTGCTGTTTTTGTTTTGTGTGTGTAGTGTGTGTGTAGTGTGAACTACACTTTACAGGTATATAACACTGAGATCTGAAAAGGCAGAATGTGCAGATGTAAATGTAGCCTTTTGACTGTTTACAGTTTCTTGTCTCTCCCATGGTGAATGTAATGACTCATTCAGAATAATGACTCATTCAGCAAGTGAAACATTTGATTTAGGAATGGCAGCAAACTGCACTGGCCTAATTTAGTGTAATCTGATTGCACAGGTGAGAGCTGATGTGTCAGATTAAGGCATTAGACAGCACAAGCCCAGCACAAGGCCAGCAGGCTCAGTGCCCCTTTTGCCTGTAGCTGCCTGAGGAGTGACACACGTGTTGACACCATAAGCTTTAAGCCACCAATCCCTGCCTATGTTACCTGGCAAGACAGAAAGCCTCACAGTCAACGTGATGGTGTGATGTTAATGGTTATGGGGGTTACAACAGCCAGGCTTATTGTTTTGTAAATTATGACATTTACTAACATACTAGTCATTTTTACTCAAGCTGATGTTATGTCTCCCAAATAAATAGCCAATATATACCCTGCTGCATGTAGATATGTACAAAATATATAAACGTACAGTTTAATATGTGCCAAGTCCATTTAAGTATCACGTTTCATATCCACTAATATCCACTAAATCATCAGCACCCTCACTGGCTGTGGAGTGAATCCTTCGTGAAAACACTACCATCATGAGTGCGGTCTTCCTGTGGTCCAGGCTCGGACGTCGGGGAGCACGAGGATGAGACCCCCCAGCTGATGAGGACGAGGAGTGACGCCGGCTTTATGGGCGTCCAGAGGAGGTCCAGGCTCCACAGCCAGGGGGAAGCTCTTAGGATGAGGAAGCACCGCTTCTCTATTAACGGCCATTTCTACAATCACAAGGTGATGAGGGCTTGGGCCTCCATTAAAAGTGATGCTGTCAGGGGCAACTGGGAGGGACACAGTCTTCTGCTGTCATCACGGAGAGCATGCCAGAACTTGCAGGAAAGACACATGGACTTTGTGCATGTATAGCAGATGTAGATGACCCAAGACGAACATTTCTGTGTTTTATACTGATGCTACATGAGATGCATAGTTTTTGCAGTGAAATTTAACACACAAACTATGTTAAATCTTAAAACCTATCCTTTAAAGAACACTGAATTCATATGGTTTAATATTTATTCTAATCTTTAAATTTAAGTAAGTTAAAAAGGAGCACCACAGGGTTTTGACAGAGTTGGGAGGTTTGATGTTCTGTGGTTTTGTGATTGTGTTATTTCACCGTGGTCACCCTGTCTGACACAACCTTCACACCTCCGAACCCTGCAGACGTCCGTCTTCACTCCTGCATATGGATCAGTCACCAATGTCCGAGTCAATAGCAGTATGACTACTCTGCAGGTGCTACACCTGCTCCTCAACAAATTTCGAGTGAGTAGGTCTGGATTCACAACCTTTTTCACTTTTAGTTGCTCTTTGTCATTTGTGAAACTGCTTTATTACGTTTGTTTTATTGTATTTATATTGCCAGGTTGAGAATAAATCTGAAGAGTTTGGTCTGTACGTGGTACATGAATCTGGCGGTGGGTTTCAGATTAACTTTCACTTTCACACCAGCAATCAGTGTTTATCAGAGAAGTAAACACAATCTTAGCCTTATCTAACTGGAAGCCAGTCCATCCAGCAGTCTTCTAGACCATCATTTTTGCGATGTGTGCTCTTTACTGTACATGAAAAGCAGGTCTATACAGTCAGTGTGAGTAACAGCTTTTACAAACTGGGGTGGTCTGCACTGAACGATTGCCGTTTCATAACCTTTCCCAGTGTTCCTTCCGTCCTTGTTGTTGCTTTAGCTTAATGTAAATTGTTTTATCTGTTCCAGAGAAGACAAAGCTAAAGGACACACAGTACCCTTTACTGTCCCGTCTTTTACATGGCCCTTGTGAAAAAATAGCCAAGATATTTTTGATGGAAGCTGACCTGGGTGAAGAAGTTACTTATCATGTAAGATTTAGCCTTCTACTCTCCATGTGTCTTCTATAATGAACATTTCTTATAACGCGTGGTAAATTTAAACTATTTGTTTCCCCCAAAAGTATTGTTAATGGTGTTCTGAATGCTAGCTGTCATATCTAATTATAGAAATTTAATGGTGGGTTTCCTGTTTTTGGAACATGGGTAACAATAGGCTTTCAGCTGAAATGTACTCTCATTCCTGATGGTTTGTGTGGGGGACGTTTCATGATTATTACATTAGTGCAATTAGTTCTCCTAATTTGCACTCTTTTAAAAGTAATTTAAAGACCTATTTATTTTTGGTGGCATAACAGGGAGTGCTGTATGGAGTGCTCTTCCTGCAATTGCACTGGTTTTTAGCCTGCTGGTATTTATTTATATTATTTTTTATTATTATTTTTTTTTTCTTCTTTTACTGATGTTTATGGTACTTGATATCTATTTTATTTGTGTACCTTAAATCTTATCTGTTTTATCTTCTATTTTATGATTTGTGAAGTGCTTTGGTCAACTCTGTGTTGTTGAAGCGCTCTGTAAATAAAATTGAGTTGAGTTGAAGTTGCCTTACATTTCACCACAGCCAAAGAAGTTGGAACTGTATGCACAAGAAACAATTGGAGGTACTGCATACTCTGTACTTTTGACATTTCAGGTTGCACAGTACATAAAGTTTGAATTGCCTGTACTAGACAGCTTTGTTGAAAAATTAAAGGAAGAGGAGGAGAGAGAAATACAGAAGCTGACAAGAAAGTAAGTTTCATGGCCAGAAACGTATTTTATCTGTACACTGTGTGATGTGTCTGTTCCAGTCTGTGTTCTGAAAAGTTTGACTTGGTTTACAGCAAAGATTGACTTTCTTTTCAACAGCAGCAAGTCTGGAGTGTTTGGTGTTAGTGAACTGTTAGTATACAGTATAAAAGTGCCTTCTTACTTGGCATTAAGCTCTTAAGCAGAGTTCATAGTGGTAAATATATCCCTGGACATAAGCCTGGACAGACAGGAAGGTATTAAATAGGTTGGGGGTACACATCAGCCCCAGTTTGTGTTGGCTGACCCGAGAAGAAGTTTATCATCGACTTGTGACCCAAATTACTTCTATCTTCACAGATACAGTTCTCTGAAGTCCATGATACTGCAGCAGCTCGAACATATGGCCCAGTCGGCCGGGCCCTTATGAGGAAATGACTTGCAGTATTTCCTAACAAGCAATCATAACTCCAGCACGTAGGACTGCCTTCAGTAACAGCAGGCATATCTCCTTTAAAATGGGGCCAAGCAGCATGATCATGGGAAAAAAACAATTAACTGCCTGAGATCCTCTGAACCTAATTTATCTGAGCAATAGGAAAAATTTTACATGCTGCTAGAAATTATTCACATTTTAAGCAAAAGAAATTAAAATAAAAATAAAGCCTAAGTGTTTCTTTATTTAGGAAAACTGACTGTGATGCAGATGTGAGATATTAAGCATCTCATTTAAAAGTAAAGACTGAAGCCAGCCGTGATGTATTGGGCATCTTTTATGCCAAAAAGTGCCTGATTATCATCTCCAGTTTTACATCTTCAGTAAGCCTTTTTTTAGTAAAGCTATACTGATATTTGTTTTATTACATGTTATTTGCATAGTCCTTAAACACATTTCCTATGTGCGCATTAGCTTAATATGACAGTGGCTAAAATCTGCAACTGATAGTTAAATTTTGTATGCCTGTATTCTGTGCCTTAGTTCAGGTATTTTGCAATAGCAATGACCACTGAAATGGTGTACAGACATTTTCAATACAAAGATGTAAATATCTTGTTTAAATATTAAATAAAGGTTTCTTATAGCTGTGTGGTGTTGTGTGTTTGATTTTCCTGCTCCTGGATACACCCGACATGCAGGTCAACGCTGTCTTGGTTTAGCAGGGTTATTTCTGTTCTTGTGCATATGTCAACTGTTGGATGCAGGACTATAATTAAAATGTTTCATTCTTTCATCTCTGTATGTTGTCAGTAGGGACTGTAAGTGATCAGCACAGACAGAAAGCTGCCCAGTCATCGTTAAAGCAACAGTTATGTCAAGTTGACCACAGAAACTGGTTTATGTGGATGTTTGTCCGTAGCTGAAAGCAGTCAGATGGTATCTTCTCCCTGTCGGTCCTTATGGATGATATCAGTTCTTAGTCATGTGATTTTAAAGCTTTTGTTTATAACATCACAAAACAAAAGCACGTTGTAATTTTTTCCCTTCCGCTTTGACTTTGCGGGGGTGTTTGTATTGTACAGCTCGTGACACTGGTATCCAGTTCCCATGAGCACCACTAGGAACCTGCTTTGTGACAGAACAAGTCTAAATGAATACTTGCAAAAATGTCATAAATTACTTCACAATGGGGGGAGGGTAACAAGACGCTCTTTTGTGTCATTACAGTTTAGCTCCCTTTCCCACACATTTGGCAGGAAGCAGTGAGGCTTACTAGCTGCAACTCGTCGATAAACCGGTTTTCCCTATACAGACATCATTACATTTTGGCAAACAGCCAAAAAGTGGAGTAAGAATTAAATTGTGTGCTGAGTTCTTACCTCAATATAATCAATATTGCTGTTATAGCACAAAGTAGTATTAAAATACTTAACGCCGGTTAAAAAAATTATACGAGGTGGGAGAAGACTAAAAGTGTTCTCAGACTTTATGAACAAGGCAGGGGGTTGATGTTGGCCTAAATCTTTCATGTGCGGGGAAGGAGCGCTCACTACAGTATCTGTTCTTCAGCCGAGTCATTTATCTCAAGTTCCATCTTGTAATTGTTGAGGGATATTGGTGAATGCTCACTTCGATGATCCCTGTCAATGTCCAAATGCCACTTCAATCCTCACCTTATTTCACTGAAATAAAAGTGCAAAAATATGTAACTATTTGTTCATTACTAACACTACTTGTCAGGTGTGTATGTGTGTGGCATGCCCCCTTGTTGTCAAGTGTTTTTTTTTTGTTTTCATCTAGGAGGTTTCCTGCACACTACTTAACGTTGGGCTTGTGCTTTCTCTTTGCCAGTTGTTAAAGTAGCTTTCATATTGAGTTTATATTGTGGTAGGTCTAGCCACGGTTTCTGCTTTGTTAATAACTCTGTCGATGTTTAGTGGCTTGTTTTCGGTACAGTTTAGTTATTGTTTTTAATGTTCTTACTGTTCAGTTGTGTGGATTCTGGTGTAGTTTCACCCTGGTGTTTATTTTGTCCTTTATGTGCCTTTGTCTTGTTTATGTTTTTGTGCTCCTGGTGTCCATTACATTTTCTCCGTGTCTTTAAAATAATTTCTGCACAGACGTCACCTCTGCCTTGTGTTTCTGACACGTCCTCGCCATGTCATTACGTTGTACTAGTACTAGTGAAGATAATGTTACATGAACAGCGAGTGAATGCCAGTAGATGACCTCAGGCAACATCTATTGCGCTCTTATAAAAAAAATGTTGTTTTTTTTTACACAATCTCACATCTGGTAGCTGAAGCATATCAACACAGCTATAAGCTCTTGATTTTGGCAACCGTTTCTATTTGGACCAAAACTTTTGTTTCTTTCCTACGCGTTGTAACTTTCCCTTCCCTCTCTCGTTGCCTTTCTTCTTGCGTATTTGTATCTATTTTTATTACTCTCAGGCGCTCTTATGGCTCAAAGGGCAAACAAAACTGCACATTTTGCTTTTTTTTTTTTTTTTTTGCTTTTTTTTTTTTCTTAAGGTCTTCCTTTGTCATTTTTGTAATGCATGTCGTTTTCATGCATTTCTAATTATTTTTCTTTCATGGCAATTCTGACGTAGCATCATGGAAAGTGACTGTATGTTATTTGAAACTTTTTTTTTTTAACTTCAACGATTTAATATCAAAGACAAAAAGAACACAATCAAATACAGTTTACAGCAGGCAGGTCAAGCTACGTACAACGCAAACAGGTGATCCCGTAGAGCCCAAGTGATTTGGAAAATGCATGAATTGTTAATTTTTTTATGAGACCAATTTAAGATTATGAGTTACATAAACAGATGAAGTTAGTCTAATATGTGTAATGTTGGTTCATTATACTTAAAGTCGTGGTGCAGAGATGGTGGTTAAATTACACACGTATGTATATACAAATGCATAACTTTATTTTGGGATAAAGCGTTAGCTTCATTTTTTAAAACGAACTTGTCTGGGTTTACAGTATATGGGAAATGAGAAGATTCGGTCAGATTCACCCTAGCGCTGAATGTAAAAGACAGACAACGTGGTGGAAGAAATGATGAGACTGAAAGTGCAAACACTTGCCACTGTGTCCAGGAAATGTAGCATACGTCCAATTTAACAACAAGCCAAATACCAAGTGTAACCGCAGACTAGTAATACTACAGAGTAATATTACAATTACACTCAGTTACACTCAGTAATATTAGTAATATTACAGAGTGTAACCGCAGACTAGTAATACTGCATTGCTACTTTTTAGATGCAGCTATCAAGTATTAATCATCGTCTGCTTCTATAACCCATCCGCTTGATAGCAGTGGGGGCAGTGGTGGGATCGGACCCCAGTTTTGTTGTGTATGTATACGTACGGGGACATACACGTGCAATTAAAAACATTAATGCGAATGCCTAAAATAAATTGGCAAAAGGTGTTCAGATGAATACCATATGAAAAATGTAACCAGCAGCAAAAAAAAAAAAAAAAAAACTCGAGGTTACACTGTCACATGACTTCGGCAACCTAAAGGAGGAACTTGCGAATATTGTACGAGTCCAGGTCATTTCATTGGTAAAAAAAAAAATACATACCCCCGTTTTAAAAAACGGAAATTTTATTTGAGAAAAGTCGGCTCCAAAGTCCGAGATAAGAACTGTAAGTGTGGTTTTGCCGGGAGGCAAAACGTGTTCCTCTTTAGAACAGGACGCTGCCATGGCTTTTCTCCAGGGTCTGGATTCGCACATCATTATAGTCGGGAGTGGGATTTCTGGAATCGGGGCAGCTCAGAAACTCATACAGCAAGGATTTCACAACGTGCGTATTATAGAAGCCACGGGAAGAAGTGGTGGAAGAGTTAAAACCGGTCGGTTAGGTAAGTTTATTATTTGTAATGTAATGTAATGTAATAACGTATTCTATTGTCACTATGTAGCGAAGCTTCAAGTCAGGAGTGGTGGAGTGTAATAGGATACATCGTGGATCCGCGGTTTTATTTCCTATTTTAGAAAATTAACATGTACGTTAAACTTAAGTGTCAATAATACTCCATCGTGCCCACTATATTCTCCTCGTGTTTCGTGCGTTTTAAATTTCAATAAGATTACTTTTTTTTCTGAGGCAGCTAGCGGTCGACCTGGAAGTGTATGCTCGTTATATAACACAGACTTTAAACAGTCAGCGTGCGAACTTCATCAGTGGGATATAATTCGTTATTAACTACTAAATACACATGATTTTGATATGGAGTGATTATTAGCCAAGTATTTTCATTGTGATGGTTTGCTGATGTAGCTTGTACATTTTAAGGTCCAACGAATGACATTTGGTATTTAATTTTGGTGAATTTTTTACATAATCTTTTAGGAGAGAACATTGTGGAGATTGGTGCAAACTGGATCCATGGTCCGTCTCAAGACAATCCTGTGTTCCGTTTGGCCTGTAAGTACGGTCTTCTTGATCAGGAGTCCACAACTGAAGAAAACCAGTGTGTGGATGTTGGGGGACACCCGCCATTTGTGTCCAACTGGTTCTCGAGCTCAGGCCGACGTTTGGGTCGAGCGCTGACGGAACCGGCGTCACTGTTATATATGAGTCTCCTGGAACAGAGCCAGGATTTTTATGAACAGGGCCAAGAGCCGTGCCCCAGTGTGGGAGAGTTTATCAAGCGTGAGGCGATGTGCACCATAAACGACTGGAAGGAGAACGCAAAGTTGAAGGAGGTGAAGGTGGCTGTGGTGTCCACACTCCTGAAGGCAGAGTGCTGTGTGAGTGGCACTCACACCATGGACGCTGTTGGCCTACAACCATTCGGCATGTACAAAACGCTGCCAGGACTGGACTGTACCTTCCCTGGGTACTGCTTACTTTACTAAACTTACTTTACTAAACTGAACTTTAATCCAAGCAACCAAAATGTTTTATTGCTTATGTCATTGACTTGTTGACAAATGTAAATATTCATGAATTTAATGTTTCTCATGTAGCTTAGACATTGAACATTACACCTGTTTCTTTCCATTGGATTTTGTGTTATCCTTCTGCCTCTCACTATTAAACAGGTTTGTGGTGTAATATTACCAGGTTATGTTTTATTCATTGCTCTTGTGTTTCAGGGGCTATGAAGGCTTAATTGACTGCATGATACAGGAACTTCCCAAAGGCATGGTGTCCTACGACAAGCCAGTCAGGTGTATCCATTGGAACTACCCTGACAGAAAAGTCCAGGACTCGAGAGGGAATTTCCCCATCCTGGTGGAGTGTGAGGATGGAGACACATTTCCAGCGGATCATGTGATAGTCACCGTTCCTCTTGGTACATTGTGCCCTGTCTGATCGCATGAAGCTCTATAGTGCTGCACTGTCCAATGCTAACCCATAGGCCTGACTTTGGCCAGTGCTCTGCAAATGCATTCATGTTAAATGTTGCTTCTCTCTCGAAGGCTACCTGAAGAAACACCACAAGACTCTCTTCAGCCCTGAGCTTCCATCACAGAAAACAGACTCCATCCAGAGGATGGGCTTTGGCATCAACAACAAGATCTTCCTGGAGTTTGAACAGCCATTCTGGGACCCAGACTGTGAGATCATCTTACTGTTGTGGGAGGACGAGACCACCATCACAGACACTGTGCCTGATGTGCAATTGTTCTGGATGAAGAAGCTCTTTGGGTTCACAGTGCTTAAACCAACTGAGAGGTAAGGAACCATGAGCCTTGGTATTCATCTCATCCTGATGCACATTGCTGAAAGTATAATTTGTGATAATGGAAAAAGAAAGCAGAGAAACCAGTGTAGCACTCCAGTGCTATAGAGCACAGACTAGATAACTGATTTTTGGAAATTGTTGGATTTGAATTGATTATGGTATTTATTTTTTGTGTATTTAAGACTGGAATTCTGTGTAACTAGGTTTCTGTAATGATCAATAATATTGAATAAGTTTTATATATGGGTATGAACCTTACACCTGTCAGTTTGTGACGTGTCTACACAGGTATGGACATTTACTGTGCGGCTGGATCGCTGGTAATGAGTCTGAGTACATGGAGTCCCTGCCTGAGACAGAAGTAGAACATGCCCTTACACAGCTTATCCGCAGGTTCACAGGTGACTTTTGGGTACCCACAGGTGTCTACATGAATTATATGTGTTGCATTGTGTTGAGGAAGTGCTATTGAAAAACCTATGTCTTATTCTGGGTCACAGTGATTCATTTCCACTGAAAACAACACTATGTTATGAACGTTGCTATTTTTTTATTGCTTCTCAATTAGGTTCAGGAGGGGTATTGGCTGTGAAGGAAGTATCATACTTCAGTAATTTTTAAAAGACTTCATAAGGGATCAAAGGCAATTTAGGGCACAAGGCATGGTACATCCAGGATACAGTGCCAACCCAGTGCAGGGCACTTACACAGGGCAGCTCTACACACACACATATTCTACCCACACACAACAGCAAGGGTTACATCCAAGCCAACAGCCCTGGAAGCTGCTCTGTCACCTGACACATAACATCTATTTCAGATCTTTGACATTAAGTTATAAGCCTAACATCTGACATAAGTGATTTTTTCCATGACAGGAAATCCAACCATCGCACCAAAGAGGGTCTTGCGATCACAGTGGCACAGTGACCCATACACCTGTGGATCCTACACATATGTTGCCAAGGGCTGCTCTGGGTGTGACATTGATAATCTGGCACAGCCTCTGCCACTGGAAGGATGCCAGTCCAAGGTGTGACCCTGGGGCAGCTGTGAGCGAAGTGTAGCTGTAGACGCAGGGTGGCTGTCACAGAACTGTACCACACCCTTTTTTATAGCTCATGTTTTTTTTTTTCATATGCTCCTGCAAGTTGCCTTTTTGTATCTTGGGATTTGAAAGCACATCGTATTTCAATGCTGGGCATCTATAACATAAATATTTATCAGTATGCTGTTGTTTACAAAAGCAGGAAAAAATACATGCAGATTGTATTGAATCTGGTCCTGTAACAGTACGTGACATTCCTGTTATACTTTGTTATACTTGTTAAGGTCAAGGAAGTACAGATACGGAGCCCACAGTATTCTGGCACAGCGAGTCTGACTGCTGGGGTTTGCTGCTGTAGCCTTTACAGGTGCTGTTTGCCGGGGAGGCCACAAGCTCGTCGTTTTTTTCCACGGTCCACGGGGCGCTGGAGGCTGGCTGGAGAGAAGCAGAGCGACTCATCTCTCACTATACAGCTTCAGCATATGCAGGACAACATGGTTCAAAGCTTTGAAGGCTCAGTTTATATCCTTTGCAAGGAAACTAGATGCACCTCATTGTGGGTTTTTTTCTGTTTGTGTGTTGATTTTACTGTGCAGATGACGATAAACCTGATTCTGGTTCATTCAGTGATTGGTTTTAATCAATTGTGAAATGTTGTAGGCATTCTGACACTAACTTGTAAATCTTACAAATTTTTTTTAAGACAGCCTTGCTAAATGCTGTATGTATGTCTGTTTTTTCTAGAAAGATTAGAAGTTTTGTATTACTTTTGTCATCCAATCAAATCTGCTTACATCTATAAATTTTCTTATCAATAAAGGGCCTCAATAAATTGGTTGCACTTTATTCATATTTGATGTTTATAAATAAATTGTGCATTTACAATGTTTCTGCTGTTGATGTATTCACACCTTTATTAGTGTGTGTCAAGTTACAATTGAAGTGTATACTTTTCACAACTGCATTTTACGTGTGATTTCTGCTGATGAACATAACCAAGTTTTAGGGCCTGTCAATTTTGTCACGTAACGTGTTGTGCATTGTCATGATCTGGCAAAATGCAGGGTTGTGAGTGCCTGTGATATAAGACAGGATACACCCTACCTACACATAAAACTTTTGATTGTGGAATCATGGAAAAAAGAGTACATGTATATGGTAACACCTCTATCCTTGGGGCCACATAATGTGTTAAAAAAATTTTCAGTATGAGATGTGTAGTCTCAGCTGAAACCACATAACATTTTAATTTCAAGATATTTACCTATTTTATTTATTCTCCAAATCCTTTTCATATAGACAACATTGGAAATGTACCAAATGTTTGGCTGTTACATCACCTTTGAAATGTTCTGATTGAACACAGCCAAGCCATAAAAAATACAATATTTTCAAGTACGGCCACTCCTTCCAGCAACTTCTGTTATTTAGTTTTGCAGTAAAAGGGAAGCGCAAAAAGACAAATCAAATAGTTTCGTGTAAGGCACTTCATATTTTTTCCCTGCAATGTTAAATGGGAACTTTAAAATGTAGGAACTGCTAACATGAGAATTGTTACCACTCGGACAGTTAAAGTGAAGCAAGGTTGAAATTAGACCAATGAAAATTATAATATCGTTCGTTTGAGTATTGGTTTCTGATTTTAAATTAAGTAGAAATGCGACTGCATACGATACTCCTAAATGTGTCAAAATTTAGAGAGGTTTTTAATTTCGGTGAGCGGGAAGTTGCCCACTGGTTTCCTGGCCATATGGCTAAGGGTAAGTAACTAAATGCGTTCGTGGTTTCCAGGCTGTAAATGAAGGACATACGTTTTCCAACTTCACTCCACGTTTGTTTTCTTGCATTAAATCAAAGTCTACAAATTATCGCACGTAAGAGATTTGTTTTAAATTGACCACGACAAAACCAGTTTACCCTGCAAAAACAGATTACAAAACGGAACGTTTTCTGATAAAATTTCTTTGGTGACAGCCTGGACCTCAAGCGTTACAAACGTCAAAGTACTACGAATTCAAATCACATTTTTTTGTAGGACTCAGACAAATGAAAGCCAGTCTAAAAAATGTGGATTGCATAATAGAAATTCATGATGCCAGAATATCCTTTGATTTCTAGTTATACCATCGGCTTTTGCTGAATTCTACAATACGTCGAGTGCGTGACAGTCCAAGATGAAAGTCCAATCTAAAAAATAAAATAAATAAATAAATAAATAAACGAAAATATGGAAAACTTATATTATTCTTCAAAAAGCCATTGGGTAAAGCATGCATAGTGATTACTTTCTTGTTTTGAGACTGTAGTCTGTGTCAAGTTTTCTCAGCTCAATTTAAGCCTCTTTATTTTGAGGGGAAACTGACAAATATTGTGTGCAGTAAAGAGCTTGATGAAAGCTGGTTTATGTTGTGTACAGTGTGGCATCAAGGGCATAGGCACCACTGAGCTGACAACCCACATCAAGCCCACTAGCCATTGATAATACGTTATTAGTCCCACAACGGGAAAATTCGCTGCAAACGGAAAACAAAGCGCTTAGTTATAAAGTAATATGTTATTAACGATATCAACAACATGTACTGTACAATTATTAAAAGTAGACAAATAGTAAAGTAAAAAGCTTCATACTGTAATGTTTACACAAATGGCACATAGAATGTATTGCACACTGGTTTTAAATATTTACACTTCACATTCTATACCTGTGTGTCTACTGGGAGCAGTGCTGATTGTACAACCTAACAGCGAAAGGAAGAATGGACCTGTAATAACACTCCTTCACTAACATGGGGTGAAGGAGCTGCCTAGTGCTGTCAGGGTCTCATGCATGAGGTGGGAGTCATTCTCTAGCAGGGATGCTAGCTTGGCTAACATCCTCCTGCCTCCCACCACCTGCACTGGATCTAGGGAACTTCGCAGGACAAAGCTGACCCTCTTAATGAGATTGTCGCGTCTCTTCAGTAGTTAGCACCTCCAGGGCCGGGGGTTCAAATTAGGGATGCGGTATTCGTTTTATTTTGCTATTCGAATATTCGAAGCATCTATTCGAATTCTATTCGAATGTTTCGCTTACTGATGACCGATGACATGTCGCGTGGCATTCCACGCCACGCGGTAATCAGCGACATCGATCGAGGCCA
>JABJVR010002105.1:0-17952 GCA_025773905.1 Chitala chitala
CTTCAACTTTCTCTGTAAAGCGCTTTGAGGCATGCTGTTGCGAAAGGCGCTATATAAAAATAAATTGAATTGAACTGTATGGTGCTAGAGAACTTTCACACTGGCACCAGTGGGAGCACCCTGATGGGAAACATCACAGCCTAGTTTGGGAACAGCACCAAGCCAGATAGGCGGGCTGTCCAAAGGGTGGTGCGATCAGCTGAGCACACCATCCACAATGAGCTGCCTGACCCGCAGTCTATGTACAACAAGTGGTGCTGGACCAATTCCAGGAAGATAGTGAAGGACCCCAGCCATTTGTTCAATGGACTCTGTTATATCTTTGTTATACAGTATATCTTTGTTTTCTACCTCTGTAACAACAAATTTTGGATTATGTAAACTCTTTTCTAATGTCACGGATGGTTGTGAAAAGCATTTCACTGCATGTCATATCATGTACGGTTGTGTATGTGACAAATAAAATTTGAATTTCACGTGTTCATGTGGCACTTTTGCAAAGCTCGTGTGATTCTTCAGGCAGCTCATCTCCACGGCACTGTGATGCTGCTCACTGTACAGGGGCAGCTACAGAAACAGATTACATAAATGCTGAGCTGTCATCAAGGTTAGTCACATTAGTCACAATGAAGAAGATCGAGAAGACAAATCAGATCACAGGGGACCCGTGGGAATGCAGCGCTGCGTAAATGCTATCTAATCACTAAAAAATCAAAAATCCTCACATTAATTTGGACCTGTTTTACTCTACACAACATAATGGTCACAAAAGTGAATTACCGTGAGTTTTTTTTTACTAATTATGAAAAAAAACTGTTGAAATGTGTCCAGGTTTACCTAGAGCCATATGGCTCCCCCAGCAGGTGACAGAAAACCTTATATTACCCAAAGGAGAATGATGTTTAGATGTGAAATGCAGCATTCCAGCAATTTACCCAGCCAGACGTTGTCATCTGATTCACAGATAATTTCATAAATTGTAATTTTATAAATTTGCTTTACGACTTAATCGGTACAAGCTCAGGATGTGCACGTTTAACATTTACAGTTTTGCTTAGCTACAGCCAGCACCCCGAGGTCACTTGGACTGGGCCTGTCATTGATTCTGAATGTGGTGCATGGCGAGGAACGCTAACGTAACGCCAAAGGTCTGAGTTTAAGAAAGGCCCAGAATCCAGCAGCTGCGTCTTAGTCCTTGCGTCACCGGCTGTGCAGCTAGGTGCAGCACAGAGCACATCTGTGGAAAAAACATCTTTTAAAAGAAAGACACTTACAGCGCTGGTGAAGAAGGCACAGATAAAAAGGAAAAGGAGAAACCAGTGTTTGATGCTGAAGAGGAAGTAAAAAGTGGCTTAAGTGCACAGCCAATCCAGTATAATGCAATAGCGCATGATAAGTATTTGGCAATATAACGCAACAGTGCAGCACAGGTCCCATCTGCATCATTAATGAATGCTTTCATCTGCAGATTCTTGCAATTGATGTTTATTTTTTTTACTTCCATAAATTATTTTTGTCCATTTATAGTGAGAAAATATGACCTGTTTGATATTTTAAGCATTCTTAAAGAGGTTAGTTAAATACTTGTTGCATATAATTAACTAATTTCAGAGAAAATAGGCATCGATGACAAATATTTATCAGAGTTAATGTTACTGACTCCTGTTGAAGTTTGACATTCTGCTGTGTTATTTGACATGTTGCTGTGTTATTTGACATGTTGCTGTGTTATTTGACACTCTGCTGTGTTATTTGACATGTTACTGTGTTATTTGACATGCTGCTGTGTTATTTGACATGTTACTGTGTTATTTGACACTCTGCTGTGTTATTTGACATGTTACTGTGTTATTTGACATGTTGCTGTGTTATTTGACATGCTTTCCATTCTGTACTTAGATTTTAGCAGGCTTTTCCTTACCAAAGCTCTACCACCTATGTGTCCTTGGCATGCTCTGAGCCCCCCCCCCTCAACCCCACCCCCTCATCCTAAGCTCTGAGACCGGACGATGTTGAGTAAATGTGTCGGGAAACACAACAGGGCTTGGAATTTTACCGTTCACTGCGTTCTCTCCTCAGCGGCCTTGTTCTTCTGTGCATATCTAAATCATCCAGCATGGTCTTTTATGCATTTTTAATGAACACTATTTGCACATTTTCCAGGACTTAAAAAAAACCTTTTCTACTGCTGCCTTGTTATAATTTTCCTTTCTGCATATTCTAATATGGTCCCCTTGGAATGACACAGAATTTTCACCTGACCTCTGCTTCATTTAAAGGGTGACTATCTGTTATAAGAAGGCTAATCTTTAATTTGCAGGCCCTTCATTAGCAACACAGCAGATAAACTGGTGATGCATTAGTTTGTAAAACATTATTTTTCATCATTAATTAAATCCGTGGAATTGCAAATGGTAATTGGTTTAGTCCAGATACCTAGCACCACAGCACCACTGCTTGTTCATTTGAAAGCCACATGACCTACACGGCTCCTCTTAAATTTACAGATAAAAATAGTCAACACACTTATGGCCAGATTTTATCTCAATTACATCAAAAAGTTCATTACTGAGACTTACATTCTCCCTCTAGCACCTTGACCAACGTTTTTTTTATTGTCACGGACGGCACAAATTGTTCGTTAATTATAACGCCCTTAAGATATCACTGAAATGTATTATTGCTACACGGTGAACAGCTGATCTGAGTAGCTATTTACACTTTTTGCTTACCCACAGCTTTTAAACGAGCTTGCTATCAGCACTGAGAATCTTCTTTGTTGACCAGGGCTTTTGGCTCAGATTTTGTGGGAGCTGTCAGCTGTGTGCTTGCAGTATTCCAGTCCCATTAACATCACAATGACACGGATAAGCTTTGATCCTCACTGTACTGAAAGGATGTTATTGACTGACAGCTAAGACTAACCACATTTAGTGTTCGATTCTCACACTACTGTGCATGCTGATGATGCTAATAACTTTAGAAGGGAATTGCGAACAGTGTTCTGGTGACGTCTCAACGTCTCTGAATTCCCCTTCTTTATGCCTGGGCTGACTGGCGTTCCACGTTTAAAGATTGTCCACTGTTTTTGTACATTTTTTTTACAGTTTTTGAAAAAGTTAAGCTAGGTTAAACAACTCAACAATATTGGCTACAGGACAACCATCGTGGATACCAGCTGAAATGCCTTGCAGGACATCACGTGTAAATGCCAGCACTGATGTTTTTCAACCACAGCCAATCAGCTTGTTGCATGTCAGCTGTTACCCGCATTCCATCTCAATCACCCTCATGCCTCTTCACACTCTTTTAATAACCCAGCTCAAAGGCACTGAGTGCACAGCTGGATTTCAGTTATAATTCCAGTCTGTCCTTTCTCTCTTTGGTTATTCCCCTTAGTAGATTGACAGAGATGCTTTACACGCATAGACATAATTATAAACCTATCACTCGGACAGACATTTTTTAAAAATTAAGGTCAATTTAAAGGACCTCATGCTAAATGTTTTATTGAAATTAGGTGCGGTGTTTTATAACTCTGTTTAAAAAAAACTGTGTCATCTAGACTAGACACACAGACAGTGCATGTCACCTGCGACTTGTGTTTATGTGGGCTAGCATCGCTTTTGATATTTGTTATTATTTTTGATATCAGGTAAAATCTATGGCGAAAACCTTAAACCAACGACTGCACAAATCAGTACATGTGACAAAGTGTCCAAAGGGTGTGCCAATTTTAACATACCGCATACCACACTTTCAGACAAGAGTATTGTGTGCCTATGTTCATAGCTTTGTATCAAAATTAGAATTTTATTTTATGTATGAGATACTGTATATAAAATCCAACAAACTAAAAGCGCAGTATAGTGTTACTCTATGCTGAACTACTTTCATTAGATAAAATTCCTAGCATATTGTAATAAACGATAATGACAATGGTCTTCCAAAAACAGCTTATATTTATTATTTAAAAGTACTGGAATTGATCCTGAAACACCACATATATATGAACACGAACGAATGACTGCTCAGTACGAACTAAATGGAAAGTAAATCATTTAAATCCCCAGCTAATATAAATCTATTGTAATAAATATACTTTTCTACTGTCACACTGCGTATTTGCTTATATTAAATGTACAGAAAGATTCGGTCTGAATGGTTCGAGCACCGAAAGCACACTGTAGGAACATTGTGCGGTACTTGTCTTTGTCGGGTAAATAGACGTCGCTCAGTGCTCGATATGTAAAACCGTGAAGCCAAAGCGTAAGAGAGCACATGTGAGAGCACGCGCCTGGGCACTGGGGCACAAAGTGCGCGCTGCGGTGCGCGCTGCTCTCGAGAGCCCTTCTGTTAAAAGCCTGACTCTGCCCATGCAAGCGACACGTTGCAACTGCGGGTTTGCTCCGCGCCTTATGCCGGGGGCTGGAGAGACTGTTGACCTGCAGTTATGTAACGGCACGATGCTCTTCAGGCGTCATTATTAGCTGCTAATGGGCGGACAAACCACCGTGTATTACAAGCCAATGAACTTCCAGCTCTCAAAGTCTCACAACTTTGTATGCCAAAACCCGCATGTGCATGGCTGCTCCTGTTGAATGTTCATAATAGTTTTTGTATGGCAAGTGTGTAGATCTGCCCACATAAGATACACCGTAGCCTCGTCACACGTGAAGATCAGACCAGTGTGGAACCCTACAGTGTGCACTGAGCCATCTAGCTGAAACAGTGAAGTTAGAGCATCGAAGTGACACTATAGCCATAAAAGGGAAACATGTCAGTTAGCACTTGAGATGAAAATTTCACAATTTTCCACCCTCGGGCATGGTGGATCTGTGCTCTGCAGTAAGCTCTTGGGAGTTTGAGTTTTCGGTTAATCCAGTTCTTAATACAAATCTCCCTAATCTGTGGGATGAAACACAGAGAGATGCAGCATGGGCGTCAGGTTGGAGTTTAGCTGCTGAATTTTCATTTCACCCTGACACCTGAAACAAATTAGTCCCTCTGGACAGTTATTTTTGGATTCACAATGGTAATAATTATAATATTATTTGTCATGTGCTACTTCTGGAGGAACCCAAGATATTGGATGCAATTATTATGTTTTTTCTCTAAGGCTCATTTTGAGAACTTGTGTGATATTTGTACATCGCTGCCAGTTAAGTGTCAGAAAGCACAAAGAGCTTTATTGTTGTGTGGTAACAACATTTCTCTCTGTCCACATTAATTCAGTGAAGACAGTATCTTAACTGTCTATGTAAATCATAACACAAAGTTGGAGAGTAATTGAAAGCATTTATTATAATTATATGAGTAAAAATGTGCATGTTCTGCTTTTCTGCAGTATATTCTTGAAAGCTCATTTCTAGTTATTTTAGGGTACATATTTTATTTATTCTGCAGACATTAAGAAAAGGTAGAGAAGAAAATGTGAGAAATTTACTATAATTCCTCACAAGACCACATATCAGGTAAGCATTGATGTATCATTGCTCTTAAAAGGGTAGCACACTATCCAATAGTCATTAAGTAATTGCTTATTACATATACAGTGTTTTTAAATTATGCAGTATTTCTACACCAGTTCTCAATCAGATTGATACATGTTGAGTATTTAAATTTCACATGGACACTTACAATTTTTGAATTTAATGAGTTGTATAATGGGGTGGTATGGTGGTGTGGTGTGGTGGTTAGCCCTGTTGCCTCGCACCTCCAGGCCTGAGGCTCGATTCCCATCTTGGGTCTGTGTGCGTGGAGTTTGCATGTTCTCCCTGTGCTTGGTGGATTTTGTTCAGGTTCTTCGGTTTCTTCCCGGAGTCCAAAGACATGCAGGTTAGGTTGATTGGTGTCTGCAACTTGCCTGTAGTGTGTGTGTGCATGCCCTGCGGTGAGTTAGCGCCCCGCCCTGGGTGTCTCCTGCCCCATGCCCTGTGTCTCCTGGGGTAGGCTTCATGTGACCCTTAACCGAATAAAGCGGTATGGAAAATTAATGAATGAAATTAAAATACAGGTAATAACATTTTAGGAATTAGTTGCCATTCTTGCACTGACCCTGAAGTCAGAATAACTACACACCACACAATGGCTGACATTTTGTGTGGGTCTTGTAGCTTGTTGTTAAGCAAGTCTCCACACAACCACACAACCTACGGCAGTGTGAACATGTTCAGTGCTACAAAGTCAGTGTCACGTGTGTGTTACCACTTTTACCTAACAGAAACCCCAGTGGTGCTGCTGTGCAGTCCCCCTCTGTCCTTGGGGGCTGCTCTGCAGAGAAAGACAGCTGCATCACAGTGACCGTGAGCTCAGTTGCGCATATGGGGAGAGGACAGAAGTGCGTTTGTAACATCAGCGCATTATGGGAAATTTGTAGAAATGAGCGATCCATCATACCTTAATTAAATTGGACCTGTCATTACCGATCAAGCTGCTGGTATACATAATACTCAGCAAGAAATGTTCTGTGAAATACAGAGGCTAACATCACAGATAGCGCAGTACTTGAGGAAAAACAAGATTCATAAACTGAATTTTTCTGGTCAGGTTGCAGACATACCTTTTCTGCAGTATTCTTGAGCAAGGAGCTCAAGCTTAACAACTAGCTCTAAAAATGGGTTCATTTGCAAGTGGATTGTCGTGGGGAGAGGAGGGGGGAGGCAGGCTCTGACTTTGAAATAGTGATGAACTATTGCTTGCGTCTTAGTGGTCTCAGACACCTTTCGCACGATGACACAGCATAACATTTTCAGTGATGGTACATTATAGAACACTGAAGTGACCAAGAAAATGTGTGCTTGTGTGTGTGTGTGTGTGTGTGTTGTATGTGTGCGTGTGAGTGACAGATAGAGATCTGTGTGGCACATCTGTGTGTGGTCTGTATCGCACACTTTTGTGCAGCTGTGTGTGTGTGTGTGTGTGTGTGATCTGTGTGGTGTGGAGAGACAGAGGGGTGAGCCAAACCCCCCACCCCCCAGCCTCTCAGAAATATGACGCCACCAGAGGTGGATGACCCAGAGTGAGGCGGAGGCAGCCAACAGGCTCGTTCATTATGAATTTATGAAGCCAAAGCTGAGGACTAGCCATAATGCCAACCATTCACATGTCCAATTAGTTCATCTGCTAATTTTAGATGTTGGGGGTTCTGTGATTTGTTTATTTTGAGGATATTGGATATTTCCCATGTGTGATATGGTCAAGCTCTGACCTCGTGGTATTTATATAGCTGCTTTAAATTAGTGCTCACTATTGTAAATGTTACTCAGGCAGAAAAGATGATTATCTAAATGTCTCCCCAGCAGAGCTGTGGCTGACAGGTCTCTTTCACACAAATGGGGTTTGGTGAGTCCTCCAGGGCCTACAGTGTTAAAAGCTGTCAGCGGGACTCTGGGAGTGTGAAAAGGCATCGTTCTGCTGGGGGCCTGTGTCCATTACCCCCCAACAGTGACCTGTAACCTCACAAACACATCACATGACTCTGCAATGCATGCTATACTCATTTATTTAATGGCAACTGTTATGTTGTTTTCTTGCATCCTTAGTCTAAACTGAATTGTTTTTATAGAAACATTATTTTTATTATTGTTATTGTTATTATTATTATGTAAGACATCAGCTGCAGTGACCCTATCTCTGGTCCTGAGGCTGACATTTTTGGAAACAGGACTGGGTCACATTTCTGCAGGTTGTCCACAGCAGGACAGAGATCATGCTGGTTCAGCATGCTCTTCAGGGCGCCCCTGGAGAACTGCCCTTTCGGCTCCCTTCCCTTCCCTCCCTCCTCCTGTGGATGTCCTCTTCCTCACCACGGCTCCTCTCGTCCTCCACCTCTCCGGAAGATGGAATCACACTTGACCCGTTTAATGAAGCTGTTCTCAATCGGGTCCCCCTCAAGGCCAGCCCGTGATATTTTTAGATATTTTTAGATCCCGGCCTTCCGCAGAGTGACATCATCTCAATATCCCCTGTCCACCTGGCCCATGAGAAAGCGGCATGCAGGGAGAACCGGGCCTTGAGACTATCCTCATTTAATGTGTATGCTGCCATGTCTTTGAAGCTGTGGGAATTTTACACAGACAAATTGGAACCATTAGGACTGTGGAAACTTGAAATAAAACTGATTACCTCTGAGCCATGAGCCTGGTGCAACATAAATTTACAGTGAAGCAAACGAATAACTTGTTTTAGCCAGTAATTACAGTAGACCGGAACTCTTCAACTTTGCAGTTATTCTACTGTTTATATTTCAAAATTATCAAGGTGCACAGGTTAATGACAGGTTAAGTGGCTAGGCAGGTAATGCAGTCACCTTGGACCTACGCACCTGTGCGTTTGAACCTGCTCTTTATTCTGACTGTGTGGAGTTTCCGTGTCCTGCCTATGTGGCCCATGCATGCGTGTGTGTTTAGTCCTGCTGTCCCAGTTCCCTCCTGCACATATCAGCTGGATTGGGGGCACTAAGTCTGAGCAGTATGGGGTACAGTTACACTCTGTGAAGAGTTTAAATGTAAACATATCCTTCACTTGAACTGCCACTACCCCAGTTCTGAAGCTTAGATACTATTCTGTAACAAGGCGATTTCTTACAGCTGAGTGTCTGGTAGGGTGGGAAACATAGTATGAAATATAACATAAATCATTCTATAAGAGACAACAAAACAAATTATCACATTAAATTATATTAATGAACCCTAGACCTGCTGTTTGTTTGACATATGTATATAACACAGTTTCATTGTACGAGTATAACTGCTGTTTGACTAGTTCATTGACTAGTTCGTTTAGCAAAATGTACAAAGTGTGCATTGACTTTATATTTGTAGATGGCAAGATAACGTAACATAACGTAATATCACAGAACGTCAAGAGGCACAGCGTAATTACAAGAAATGGAGCGAAAGAAAAGGTCCCCTTTGGATCCAGGTTAGGAAAAAATGAGTTCCATCATTCTCAAACAGACAAGCACACCAAATTATTGGAGAGCAATACCCAATTCTTTAAAGTAGTACCATTGTACATCCTTTAGACTAAGAATCTTTAATATGCATGTTTTTGGGTTTTCTTTGGAAAACAGTTATTTTAATTAAACTAAACAAAGTAGTGACACACAGCCTGCCGATCCGACACATCGTGTTTATGAATTTACTTTACCGACCAACATGGACTGCCAGGCATCTACCGCTTCTTGCTTGGGGTTTTAAATTCATTGTGGAGTGTGTGTGCGCGTGTGTGTCTGCCCTCGGCGCTAAGGTGCACAGCATGCGCTGAAGTAAAAGCCCGGTGAGAGATCGGCGCACCTGAAATTGGTAGCGTGGGCCGGTCTGTCGTTCCTGTGGCTCCTGGTATGAGCAGAAAGCTATTTACGGCCAGCCCTGGCTCTCTGGGAACACTCCCTCCATCTGTCGACTCCGCATGGCAAGGCCCGGCTCACGTTCACGGGCTCGCTGTCACCTGAGTTTAAGTGGCCAGTGTAATGCTGCTTGTGATAATCGCTCACACTTCCACTGAGGCCTAACTAAACATTCTGACATGATTCCACACTATAAATTGCTTTGATACACACAGCAGAGGACCTGAGCATCCTTTCATGTTTTTTTAAATGCATAAGAGCTTATGTCAATGCTATTCTTTCCTTTATGAAACATGCGCTAGGATATAAAAATATCTTGTTTTATGAGAAAGGGTGAGTTATACATTTAGTAGCTTTCTTGAGTTGTGTAAATGTAGTTTACATACTGGGCAGTGCGACAGTGTGGACTTTACATGCCTGGACAGGACTTGTTCTGTGTCTTATAGTCTTTACTGAAGGAACAGCGAGACATGCGTGTGTTGGCTGACTGAGCAAAGACCCGGAAAGGTTTTGTACAACATGCTTTTGGGACGTGAGAGGAAGCTGGCATGACCAGAGAGAACCCCCGTGAGCACAGAGAGGCCATGCACACTCAGCACAAGCAGAACTGGCATGGGTTTCAAATCCGTTTCCATGGAGGCAGCTGTGGCATTCCCTGGTCTACTGCACCACCCACAATCAGCTTGTATCTCCCCTATCCATCTGTCCTGTTTCAGCATGCTTTATCAAATGAGGTTGCTGTATTATTGTTCCAGACGTGGGAAGCACACGTTGTTCGATCCACCTGAAAGGTACAGCATGGAGGCTTCTCCTGGAAAAGAGACCTGGAATATCTGTCCTTCTGGTCTTTAGCCTTTAAATGTGCTACTATTGTTTTTTGGTGCATCATTGTTGTATCATTTACCAATAATATAATTTTTAAAAATAATGTTTCTGCATTGACACTCCATTAAATTTTACAGTACATTCATAGTTTGCGGAAATGTGCTCTTCTTTTACAGTTGGTCTGAAAATGTGCTGAACCACTAATGTTGATCTCAGAAAATAGTCATGAAGTGTGCTCTTAACTAGCTGATATAGTCATCGTAACTTCCAATAACTACAAACAATATGAATTTTCAAAATGCTCTGGGCACTAGTTTTGGAGAATAAAGCTTCCTGGACAATCATTGTTGTGTAACAGCAGTGCACATCAGTGCTGTAAGCAGGAGACTGCTATTCAAACATGGGTCCAAAGGGGCAGAGATGCATGAGAAGGCAGACAGCATCAAGCTGTAGGGTTCCGGAGTCCTTGGTCATAACCGAAGAGTGGCATAGCCCAGTTTTATCAGAGGCTTTCATCTAATTCTCTGCATCCGATCCCAGGGCGCGTTGAATGGTTTCTGTCTCGTGGCTTGGAGTGGAAAATATTTCCACCATTGTTCTCCGGGGAGCAGCAGGATTTACAGGCTGGAGAACGCTCAGCAAATTCGAGCCTCTTGTCTTTACATGCAAGCTGCACCCTGTTGTCTTTACCCCCTCGCTGGCCGACTGTGCTTTATTGCGATCTGTTTGTTGTCTTTGGGGGGGACAGCAGTTGCTGTACATTACCTCACCCCAATGCTGCTCCTCTGTCTCCTCTCCAAAACAGATTCCGTTTGTAGGACAACATGAAGGACTGCATTGCTGTTGTTACCTGTGGTAAACGAGATTATTAGCTTTTTAGGTTTCACACCTTTATTTCAATAAGTAGTTTCATCTTTCTTAATGTGTTATTAGTAATATTAATAAGTAAATCTGTAAATCACACACACACACATATATATATACAAAATAGCAATAGCATGTTTGGGCTATGGGAGGACACTGGAGCACCCTGAGGAAACCCACGCAAGCGCAGGCAGAACATGAAAACTGCACACAGTGTTGAGGTGTGTGGCAATGTGGCACCTTGCTGTATACATTTGAAGGAAAAAAAGTACTTGGATTTTGAGCACAAAAACTTGTTATCTTGGGTTTCCTATGGCCTCCGATGCCTGGGAGAGTAACAGAAAAACCTGTTCACTTCTCACACTCACTCATTTTGACTGACATAAATAACTATGCTTGGTGACAACATTACACTGGGCAGGATTAGCCAAAAAGTCCACAAAAGCAACTGTCTCTGAGCTGAACAGCAACGGCCTGGCCCTGTCTGAGGCAATCACAGCAACGGGGGGGTGCTGGGGGTGCGTGCATTTCTGCCTGTGTTTTAACAGCAAAAACACTGTCTTGAACAAATGTTAATAAGTATGTTTCAACAAGAAACACTTCCTAGCAGTCTAACAGTTAGCATATGCAATAGCATTTTATATTATAGTGTTTTGATAATACTTTATTTAGTATATTGTAACATATCTGACGGTTCGAAAAATACTTAGATATTAATATTTTAATTCTTTTTTTATATCTTATTATCCTGTAACACATATTCTGGGTCCCATTTTTGTGGAATACATAAATCTTGTATAGGATACAGAGGATACAAAACATTTGCTTGGCTGACAACACTGGAGAATTTACATGTTAGTATTAGGCCCTGAAACTTTTTGTAAGACTCAGCAAGCAACAATAGGACAAAAAAAGAAATACTAGAAACTGAAATGAATACAACACAATTGGAATGAATAAGTGGAGGGTCCTGCTTCTCTACCTGCTCTTTGTGTTTGCTGAAAAGTGTCTTTGAAAGATAATCTGGTATGTAAATTTGTTCTTTTGTGGTGTCGTGTGAAGTACTTTTACTGTCATTAACAACTATTGTCAGGGTAGTTCAAGCAAGGAGTCCTTTAAAAACAAATGCTTTCATTAGTAAATATAAATTCAGTTATTTGTCAGCTCTAAGTCATTAATGTTTGTAATAGTTATTCGCTTTGCTGGTTGTGTTGTTTGGCACTGACAATAACGTATTTATTTCTGATTTACAGACTGTCCACTATGTTGTGACTTCTGTTACAAACGAAACAAACAAACAGCATTCCGATTTATTTTTGTACCCGCACACACACACACACACGCACGCACACACACACACACACAAACACACATAATCTAACAAAGTGAAATAAAGTGCTCTATACTCTATAGTTTCAAGTTCACAGAAAG
Organism: Chitala chitala; assembly: GCA_025773905.1. Lineage (NCBI taxonomy): Eukaryota > Metazoa > Chordata > Actinopteri > Osteoglossiformes > Notopteridae > Chitala > Chitala chitala. The sequence continues at coordinate 12,473 of JABJVR010002105.1, forward strand.
ACACTTTAGTTTCCACAAGGCAGGTAGATAATTTTTAAACAACTGCTAATTAATTTTGTAGTTGGAGACTTAAATCAGAAGAAGTCTGATTTAAGTATATTTTTTGAGTAATTCAGGTATTTTTAAATTATCTTCATAATTTAAATGATGTAATGATATAACTTTCAAATTCTAATGATGTCCCCCCCCCCCCCTGTAATTAGTCAAGTGCTAACCAAAAAATATCTTTTGATCTCTCCTTTCCCTAAAGAAAATACATATTTACCATAATTTGCATGTAAACCCTTTCCCTGAGCTCACTAAAGCTAATGTCATGGTGGAGCTGGCAGGTGCCATGGCCCCTTCACTAACCTTGCCTTCTTTTGTTTTTTCCTCTAATTTTCTTGTGCCTTATTTCTTTCTGTCTTATCCAGTTTATTCTTTTTCTCTATCTAGCCTCACTGTTTCTCAGTTGCACTCCTCACACTTTACACCTGGGTTAGCACACATGCGTTGGTGTGTCTTTATTAGGGTTAGGGGTTCCTTTAGTTCTTTGTAACGATTTGTTTTTTAGAGTTAAAACCGAGCTTAGCGTATATTTTTAGTCCTGTGGTTCCCTCCACTTTCTAGGTCAGTATTCCCTGGTGTCCATTTCCCTTTCTAGTCTTAGTCCCCCCCCGAGTATCCCTATAGTCTAGTGTTCCTCTTCGATGGATCTCCTAAATACTGACCTTATGTGTGGTTATACCCAGATTTGGCTTTTGAACTGTGTTTTGGGACATCCAAAGTAAACTCAGCATTAGCCCCTACACCTCGCTGTTGTATCTGGCTGAGCCTTACAAATAAATATGCATTAATATTCTGCATCCAGTCCTATCATTTATGTTGTAGTCTATATGTCTGGTTCATCATTTCAGTAAAAAATGAAAATCAACATTAGCAGCCTACAGCTAACATTTACCCTGATTGGTTCCTCAGTGGTTAACATGTACGATATAACCATGCACCCATAATTTTGGACTGTAATAAAACAATCGTGGACAGAGCCTGGGTGTTAATCACTATTATCTATTCAAACAAACAATTATCTTAAAGCAAAGAACATAAGTAATTCTGCCCATAACAAAAGAAGTGTACAAATGAGAAATCAGTTTTATAATGATTGTTTTTATGTCAGTATCAATATTGTTCTATTTAGGGTGCACATATAGATAAAAAATAAATAAACTGGGGTTTCTACTTTCACTACAACACCACACACCAAAATCAAAGTAGTAGTGGTGACACTCCACAATACACACCCAAGTGAAATTACAAAATAAACTGGTGAACATGATGCTAACCTATAGTCAAGAGATCACCCAAATATAATCCAGTACCCCTAAAAAATGCATACAAAAGTAACCTAAATAAAACAGGGGAACCAAACAGTGATTAGCCACAGTTCTTTTGGGCAACCTGTGAATCTGGCAAGACAGAAGTCCCCATCTTAATGTGCCACAGAACCAGACACACCCCAGCTGCAAGGTAGCCACCACCTTAAACGTCTTGCTTGATGTAACTCAATTACAACAGCAATGGAAGTGGGCTCCCATAGGTGTAACAATTCACCTCTTTTCACTCAAAGGAACATTTTAACGGAAGAACAAACAAAAGGGTCCACACAGCAAACAGGCAATAGCTGAAACCAGATTCCATATAATCCAAACATCTTTACCAGTCTACCCAGCTGCCCCTTTTACAAGTAGAGCCTATCCAGTAACTGGCATCTGCTTTTACTCCAGGGTCTTAATGTCCTACCTTCACATACGTTTAGTTCCTGGTTCATTTTTCATAAGGGCATTGATCTCATTTTCTCAGTGGCCCTATCACAGTGCAGAGTTGAACATTGAAGTCACTTAAGCCTAGTCAGTGAGGAGGCCAAGCTTTGTTTGGATGGCAGGGCACTGCCAGCGAGTGCCATGTCTTTGCCTGTTTCTACGATGAACAAATAGATTTGTGGCTGTTGAGCTCAAATAGATTACAGTGTTGGTGATGTGATCTGGATGGGCCGGACTGGCAGGCAATATAAAACTGTTGGTAGAAATACTTGGTAGTGTACAGCATGACTGTAAGTCAGACGTTATTCCCAGGTAGAAATGGACAGCAAATCAAAGCCTGTTCAATTCCATTTAAAGGCTCTATTTCTTAAGAAGAATCGCCGAGTGAACATCTTGTCGTTTTTATGAAATTTCACACTGGATTATCTCCACCTGCAGTAGTCACATGACTGAAAGGACAATTTAAAAAGAAGAATCGCCTATCAGTTCCGACACATATTGTTTAACTTGAGACTATTGTTGCTAGTAAAACATCACATTGCTAAAAAATGCAACTATTGTGAACATATTAGGAAAATGTTTTACTTATACTCACTCTCTTAGCCAATACATTTGTATAAATTCCAGATAATAGTTAATAGGTCGTTAATATCTATGTACATATGAAATCCTAATTTTAGTCTGTCTGTCACACAATTACTTGACAGCTAATGGGGTTAGTACTTGATGTTGGTCTTAACTGAAAGTTTATGAGCTGATATGTAACTGCATCCTGGTGGGCACTTTGCTGGTGGGCACTTTGCTGGTGGGCACAGTCCCTGCAAGCCAATCTATTGACCAGTCAGCACACATACCATGGGCGGATTTACAGGGGAGGCATGAGGTGCTGTTTGCCACCCTAACAAAATTATCTGCCACCCCAATGTAGATACAAATCTGCAAATTAATCCAGTAGTGGTGAAATCAGGATCATTAGTGTTTGGTGAAAGAACATGCTAACATCAAAAATAATTAAGAAATTGTCTTTTTTTTTGCTCACTGCATCATTGCGGTGTGTGAAATGCAGGCAAAAGCATATACAGTTAAAGTTAACATTAACAATGCTACTCAAAAAAATAAATCCGAAATCGAAACACCACATAATTAACATGTTGCACACCGGTTCAGAGCTATGCCTAAACACACCAGGCCCGGGCTATATGGAAGCTTTATAACATTAGTTTTTACTTGGTATATATCCATTATTTATGTGTACACAATTTTATATTTAATTCTACTTACTTATTTCTCTTGTTGCGCATGATTTGAGAACTTCTTTTTACCCTAATAAAACTTACTATAAGCGCCATCAAGTCTCGTTTTTAATCAGTAACGTTTTTCTTCATCCATGGAAATGTTTTAATGAATACATTTACAAGCACTTGTTATTTCACACTACATTTCTATACAATACATGTTACTGGTGTCGAGTTGCAAAAATCGTTGCAAAAAAACAAAAGTTTAACAATGAATCTTAAATTTTATAGGCACATTACAATTACACATTCTCCTGCTCCCTTTTCATTTCGAGCATTATGTCCTTTACACGTTTTAGAGATAACACGCTGTCTCCGAGACGAGCCGCATGTATATGGCTTGGGTGTGTTCGTGTCGCCTCCCTCCTCTTGCCTATTTCGCTAAATATTTTGACTGGGTTTGTATAATTCGTATAGTTTTTTTTTTTTTTTTGCTTTAAGAAAATGCTTAACTACACCTCAACACGTATTTTGACCTCCTGCTTTTAGTGTTCTGTGATGAACGCAATTATTTTAAATCTCTAGTTCAATCGTAGAAGCGTGGGCGATGACCACTAAGTCTTTTTCTTTCGGTGTAATTATAGTCAGGTAGCAAACAAACTGCTAACTGTTGCTGTGAGTCTGAACTTATTTTTGTAATGATAAATTTAATTTACATCATATATAGGCCTACTTCATACATATATCCCAGTGAATCTGCAACCCCCTTAAAATCTCCCTGCCACCTTTTTGAAACCCCATGATAAATTCTGTACATCCACCCCTGCAACATACATAAGTGAGACATCAGGTAAAGGGCGCAGCATCACAATGCGACTGAATGCCGTGTGAAAGCATACTGGATTTGTAGAGAAGCCATTGGTGTGACATAGTTCCAATTTGCAAATGATTTCACATCACCCAATCTGAACACAGAGAAGTGCTGACGGAGGAAATTATCCCGCACACAGTACATACATATTCAGGATAATCAAGTGTAAGTTGTAATGTTTGTAAAGAACAGTTGGACATTTTATTTCCTGCTTATGTCTAACCTTTAATAGTGCCACATAGCCCCTCCAACGCCAAAAGCTCCTTACTTGAACTTCTAAAAGCAGCGTGTCTTTCTATTTTTGTTTTGGGTGTTTCAGTGCATGTAGGATGGCAAAATCATAGTGGTTGTGTGTTAATTTCATTTTAACATGATTTCTATTTGTATCTTATCGTATGAGTAAGACCAAATGTTTTACTAGTATCTAAAAATTTTTTCCGGAAAAATCAGATAAAGTTTCATTTTCTAAAGTTCGTGCTTCAGTCAGCAGAGTAAAAGTCTGTATTCTTGACCTGCCTGCCAGGATTCTAATTGTTAATGCAGTTACTAATATCAAATTAAGTCTTGTGTTATATTTAGATGCTGCACACATTGACCTGATGAGTAGTCATCCTTAAGTAAAAGTTTTATTTATAGGTGATTTGATGCTAACACTTTTTGCCTGTTTTCTTTTACAATACATGAGCCAGACTCCCTTTTTGATATGACTTGTTTTATTTCTCCATGCTTTAGCTGGTGCACTGTGAGGATTCTTTCCAGGAAAGGTGCCATTGATCTGGGCCTCAGTGCTCAGTGGACTGGAGGTGACATTGTCCAAGCATGGACCTGATTATTGTCATGGCAACAAAGAACCACACAAAGAATGTCTTGCTTGTCAGTTAATGTGATTGACTACTTTGAAAACATGTCCTTGGACAAACTAAAATGTAATGGACATTGAAAATATTTATCTTTTTTTTAAATCTTTTATTCCTGAAATTATTTCAAAATTGTGTAGGAAAAAACAGGAAACCAGCAATAACTTACAAAATAATAGTTAGGTTATGATCTCAGAGTCTATAGGGGCACCACTGACGCTCCAAATGAGGGACTAAAAAATGCAAGGGGCACCGGGTAAAATTTGGCTTAAGGCACCAAACTGAGCAACAGGATGATTAGCAGCAGGATGGTGAGCAGTGGGATGGTTAGAGACAGGGTAATAAAGAACAGGATGGTGAGCAGTGGGATGGTTAGAGACAGGTTGATAAGGAACAGGATGGTGAGCAGTGGGATGGTTAGAGACAGGGTGATAAGGAACAGGATGGTTAGAGACAGGGTAATAAGGAACAGGATGGTGAGCAGTGGGATGGTTAGAGACAGGGTGATAAGGAACAGGATGGTGAGCAGTGGGATGGTTGGAGACAGGTTGATAAGGAACAGGATGGTGAGCAGTGGGATGGTTAGAGACAGGGTGATAAGGAACAGGATGGTGAGCAGTGGGATGGTTGGAGACAGGTTGATAAGGAACAGGATGGTGAGCAGTGGGATGGTTAGAGACAGGGTGATAAGGAACAGGATGGTGAGCAGTGGGATGGT